>JAGDQP010003013.1:84273-98176 GCA_022664845.1 Lepisma saccharinum
TATATATATATATATATATATATATATATATATATATATATATATATATATATATATATATATATATATTGCAAATATATTTGTGAAATCACTTTTAACATGATCGTTTTGATGTGAGAGCTAATATAATAGAACAGTGGTATGGAGTCGTTGATTCAAAAGTCTGGAAACGCGCCCTTTTCTTTAACAGTTAAAGAAGTGAAAACTAGATTCGTACCAATGAAATGAGTAATGAACTTGACGCTACGAATGAGACTTATAGCTTAACCGATTTTTTTAAAAATAGGAAGATGATAATGTGACATTTGAATATAAAATGAAAGGTGATCAGAAAAACTTCTCTCTATTAAGAAAATAGGCCCCTGTGATAACATTAATTCGAACTTAACTCTTATTGGGTCAGGTAAGATATAAGACGACCAAAAAGAATACACAATTGTATCTGGAAGATAACTCCCTACATCCAGTTCCAATTATCATATATTTGGTTTTCATTTCTTTAATTGTTTCGATAAAGGAAAGGGTGTTTCCATTACCACATCTTTCACAGGAATACCTTTGTGGCAAAATTGGGGTTGCCAGACGTCTCGGGTTTTCCGGGACAGTGCCGTTATTTTAAAAGAATTGATTGTCCTGAAAAATGCTTTCGAAATGCCTGTTTGCCCCGGTTTTTAGTCTTTTTTGACTGTGAATTCATCCTTGGTGTTCCTGAGCCTAATACTAACGTGGAAAGGGTATTTTCCATCATGAATGTGCAATGGACAGAGGAACAAAATCAACTTTATGCCGGATTTGATATCTGGAAGGGATCTAAGGCGCATCTACACAATACACAAGGAAGCAAAAAAAAAACATTAGGAAAGCCTTCAAAAATAGGTGCGAAACTGAGATGGGTAAAACTAGCATAGCAGCTATTTTCACTGCTACATGGGATAAATTGCTATAACTGCTACAATGGATGAAAAATAGCAGTTACTGGCTTAGCTGCTATTTTTCTCCGAAGCTTGTTAATGTTAAAACGCATTGTCTTCCGTTTTCCAAACAAACAGAACTACTGAGAGAACGGAATAAAATGTAAGAGAATTGTCTGCGGAGAGGACAACCATGACGTATGAACATTATGTAATTAGTAGCGTCTGTTACCCGTATACGGAATTGATATAAAGAGCTCTCAGAAAGCACTGGGTGATAGTTGGTTACGTGGAGTAATGGATAAGGCGTGGGAGTTGTAACACAGCGGGCTCGGGTTCGATACCAGTTCATCGTAAGTTTTTATTTTTTAAATGGTTTATATTTTATTTTAATTTTAAATAGGTTATTTTGAAATGTTATTTTTTAATTTGTTTTATAATTTTATTTGCATTTAACGTTTTTTGTAATATTTTCCGTTTATTCTGATTTAATAAAATGGTAAAAAAATGGGTAAGGCATTGGACTTGGGATTCAGTGGTCCTGGGTTCGGTACTCCATCACCTACAGTTTTTTTTATTTTTAAGAGAAACTCCTTTTGATTTTGTTGTTTCGATGGTAAGCTGGTCTTACGATTAGACTTCTTTCTTCCTTTGAGACAGTGAAAACAGTATTCACATTAAATAGTCCATAAAATTCACATAGTTTAGAAAAAATGAACCAACAATTTGAAGAAGTGAACAAACGCTAAAAAATCGAAATTATTTTTTTTTACTAAAAACGAACCTCAGTTTATACCCGCTTATCATAAGGTAGAAGAAACGAACGATAGCTAGTTATAGACTGATTTATTTGGCCTTGGAAATATTTGTCAGTTTGAAGAAGGGAACAAGGCCACTAGCGTCTAAAAACAAGAAGGCCTGTTTTCGAATGTCTGAGAAAACACGATTCGGTCGCGTGTGCAATAAAAGAGAACACCATACCTGACTTTACCAAACTTCTACGTGGCCTTGGTCACTAAGTTTATTAAATTTCCTAATGCGTTTATGTAATAATAATAATAAATCACAACCATATTCAATCCACTACTGGATGAGGCCTCTCCACGAAGGGAGGAGTTGGTCTACTGCTCCCATGCTGACCAAACGGGTTGGGAGAGGAGAACCGAAGCTTTCACTGTGATGGCCACTGTAATTTATGCACAGCAGGTCCCTAATTGTCCTCACGATGCTGGCTCAACACCGAAATCTTTTAGCCACCACCGGGACTGCTCGCACTGAAGTGGAGCGCTCTACCGACTAGGTTACGCAGGAGCTCAATGCGTTTATATATATATATGTGTTAGAGGAGTTCCTTGTATTTGAGACACTACTACAGGGCACTTGTGACTAGCGACATAAAGAGCGCATTGTGAAAACACGAGTTCATCATGCGTGCAATTAAAAAAATACCGTACCTGACTTATCTAACCTCCATATGCGTTTGTTCACTAATCTTATTAAATTTCCTAATGCGTTTATATATATATAAGAGAAACGTTATTTTCATTAAGAAAAAAACCTACACCAGGTTTCGATCCAGGGTTACTTGCATTAGCTTTCGAACATGCTATCAATACGCTAAATTGCCAACTGGATGCAGTTGTTTGGAAGTACTATTTACTGTTAAGGAGTAATGCGCATGCGCGAGGATGGCTCAGCTCTTCCTGTCGCTAGTCGTAAGTTATTATCTAATTCAGCATGAAACAATTATGTTTCCCCCTACCCACCGTACCCACCGCTTTATACTTCCCTGATTTAATTGTGTTTTGATGTACTGTTTCTTCT
This sequence comes from Lepisma saccharinum, assembly GCA_022664845.1. Lineage (NCBI taxonomy): Eukaryota > Metazoa > Arthropoda > Insecta > Zygentoma > Lepismatidae > Lepisma > Lepisma saccharinum. Next base: position 87,009 of record JAGDQP010003013.1, read on the forward strand.
CCACCAGTAAATCCAAGCTCCGTTAATTACATAGAATAGTTTTATAACAGTTATGGTAGGAACTAAACTACCTTCGTCCATATCTCTACTGCAAACGTAACAGGATAAGGTAAATATGTTAATCTACAATATTGTTTTACGTACGTAAACTTCTTTTTCACAGACGGGACTAACAAACTCGCATTTAAATACGTTTTCATCCACTGATATTTTTAACTGCTATTGTTAACAGATATATACATATAGCAACTATTGCTATCACTGTTACGGAATAAAAGCAGTTTTGCACATTTGTAGGGCGAAATTTCTGTCAGTGGATAGAAGGGGAAAAAATTGAATTTATTACTTAGGGTCCCTACTTGTAACTTTCGAGTTCATTGTGCATACATTTCTTGTCAATAACATTCATTTGAAGGTTTCTATTGCGTTTTTCTTCATTTTCTGGTCAATTTTTCCATTCTTACGTCTCAACACTTAAAAATGTGCAGACGTTTTCGCATAAGTTTGAAGAAGGAAACAAATCCATCAACTTTTTTTAACTCTACAGGAAAAAATACAATTCTTGTAAACTGTCTGAGCAGTACGAAAGTATCAGAAGACCGTTTTGAATATTCAGTAACAATATAGTTTCCTTTCAATAAATAATAAACATATTATACAGTTTTTTTTTAATTTGCCACAAAACAGCTTTTGGGATTTGTTTCCTTCTTCAAACTGACGATTGAATTAAAGATATATCGAATGAGCTACTTTGGAGTTCTATGATTATGAAAACCAGCAGTATTATCACGAGGTTATGGTTGATATTATAGATTAGTTTACGTCATGTATATATATGGGACCACCCCCGTTGACCTAGTCATTAGCGTGTGTGACTACGTATTGAAGGGTCCCGGGTTCGATTCCTAGACCAATCTCCTCTTTCCGGGAAGAGGCCTCATCCAGTAGTGGATTGAATATGGCTGTGCGAGAGTAGTAAATTCCTGGGCCCGCAGGGTCATCAGGAGGGACTTCTAGCCGTCTTGGACACTTTCGTCCATTTGAAAGTGCTGAACCTTTTTGGAAGAGGCTAATACAATTTAGGATGATTTAAGCCGGACACAATAGAGAATACAATCTCGCACCCAGCAATCAACTTGGAACCCTAACAGTTACAAAGCACTTATAAGTATTAAATAGACCGATATTGATAAATATTTTCTCTATCTCTATCTCTATCTCTATGCAGACTTAAAAAAGGAATATATGGAATTAATTAAATTATTTAAGATTTGCATTTTATCCTTATATAAATTTAGTTAGAGAAAAAGATGAGAAAAAAGTCTATGTTTGGAGATAAATGGAAGGGTTGTGGTTATTTTGAAGATTTCAGGGAATTGACAAGATAACTGTGTAATATATGTTTTTAAACCAGTAGTGACTTTTCAGTAAGATCGTCATTTTGCTATCTTCCTTGTATCGTCGCATCATACGGGTTTTATTTAGAATTAAACTTGTTAACTTGGATTCACTGAGTTGTTCCTTATTTATATTTGAAGTAGTTCTTGATATGAAATGTTATGTCTTATAATTTTGATATTGAATTGTTTTGGAAGGTTAATTAGTGCAAATGTTTTGTTTTTGTTGGATTCGATATATCTTTTCGGTTATCGTTCATGTAATACTTTATAGAAGAAAAATGAATGTTCTTGAAGGTTTTGTTTGTCTTCTTTCCATTTTCTTTGTGATACTCGTAGCCAATATCTTTCACACTTTTCAATAGTTTCTATGTTTGTTTTGGAATGGAATAGTTCATGTCCCCATATAGAATAGTCGGCTTGAGTATGGATAGGTATATTCTGGTTTTCATTTGAAATGAAATGTCCGAAAGTAGGATTGATTTTAGTGCTGAAAAGACCTGTAAAGCCTTTTCTCCTTCTGTCCATGATGTACGGTTTAAAAGAAAGTCGCTGGTCCAAGGTAACTCCCAAATATTTAAATAAGACTGTGATTTATGATTTATCACACCCTTTTTTTATATATATGGATGTCTGAAATGTCCTGTTTTTTTATTTACAATATCTGGCAACCCTAGGCAAAACTGACTTTATAAACGCTATTTCCGGTAAAGTTCGAGCTCAGATAAACATATCATACGACCGCACTTATCATAAGAATCTCGGGAGAGATTATGGTATTGGTGACTTCAAGATGGCGCCAAGTGTACTTTCTAACTGGTAGCAGCTTCCATTCAGTACCCATTAATGCTTATTTCCTTTAAACTGAATCGGCAGTTGGAAGAAGGGAATAAACGCCAAAAATTTGAAAATGTACTTTATGCCGGATTTGATATCTGGAAGGGATGGCGCATATATACAATACACAAAGAAAGCAAGAAACTATTAGTAAAGTCTTGAAAAATATGTGCGAAATAGATATGGACAAAAATAGCGTAGCAGTTATTTTTTCACTGCTACTTCGGATAAATTGTTATCACTGCTACAACCGATAAAAACAGCAGCTATTGGTTTAATTGCTATTTTTCTCCGAAGCTTGCTAAGGGTAAATAGCATTGTTTCCTTTTTCTAAACAAACAGAACTGCTAGCAGAACGGAACAAAAGAGCGGAGGATTGTCTACGGAGAGAACAATCATGACGTGTGAACACTACTTAATTAGTGGCGTCTGTTAAGTGCTTGCGTAATTGCTATAAAGAGCTCTCGGAAAGCACTGGCTTATAGTTGGCTGCGTGGAGTAATAGACAGTTCGCTCGTCGCTATTGCACGAAAAGGATGTCTCCTCTGCGAGCATTGTTGGAGCTCGTGCTTGCGGCGTTTGGGGAGTGAAGTGGGTGTTGAACTAGTGGTATAACTGGTTCTTTTTCTCTTACATATTTAAGCACTATGTCAGTTAAACATACCACTCCTATTATTAGAAGAAATACTATTAGTGTTGACTTACACCAGTTACCAGAGAAACTGACAATTGAACTTGCTCAATTAAACGTGTGGCAGCAGTAGAAAATGTCACAAAGTAGCATACTTTCATTTTAAATGAATTTTCATTTTTTTTAAACTATTTAATGCTAATCTAGCAGATCAAATATTAAGGAACAGTGCTGGAGTGTTAAAATTTCCCATCAAGAATGTGGTGACGCCTTTATCGGTTGTGAAAAGAATTCCACAAATTGCAAGTGTGGGAAGTACCAGATCAGCAGTTAGAAGAATTTTTTGCCCTATTTGGTACCGTCTCATGATCAGTAAAAATTAATCATCACCAGCATCTACCATATCCAGTCTATAGTGTACACAGAAAAATTTTCACTAAACATTCAGTTGCTGGCAATCAAATGTTCAGTTCCATACGGGACAGCAAAACATAAGGTAATGCCAACTCATCTATTTTAGTTGAAGGTATTTTGTGAACGGAACAATACGTTAAGTAAGCAGTGTACCAGATGTTATAGTGCCTGTTACTGGACGCATATAGTAAAACAATATTGACTAGCGTGAAAAAGAGAGGTCTGGAGTGGGGCTCGAACACACGACCGTCAGATTTGTTTATTCATTATCCAACGCTCTACCCCTGTTCCACCGTTTCTACTATTGAACATATGACATTTTACTAGTCCTGTTATGTTACGAAAACAGTTCCTGGACTAAAAACATTTATGTAGATTATTCGAAACTTGGAAATTGTATTAACTGATCCTGTGTTAGAATAGAGCTATGAAGAAGACTGATTCGTGATTTTACAGAAATGAGACGCCTCAAGAGTATTATAATGACGTTTACGTTACTGTTCGGGTCGACGACATTATGAAGACTTGCTGTTGAAAACACTGAAAGTGCCACAACCATCAAATTTTATTTTTCTATGTTAAAATAGGGAATGTCCCATCCCAAATACCGTAGTAAACACGGAAAGTCTAATATGTTACTGTTAGTAGTTCAAAAAGTTACCTAAAAGATGGCAGCATATGTAAGTTCCTTGTCATCAGATGTTGAAACCAACGAAAGTGTCGGTGGTGATTTTGATATCCTACTGTAGACATACAATATTTTCATCTTACAAGTTACTGGCACTTTTAGTGTTTTCTACAAGTCTTCATTTCTCAAACACACCGGCTGCCCCAAAATACAATTATTAACTCGCATAGGATACACATATTTATTCTGGAACAAATTGCAGTGTCGGAACAAGGGGAACATTCCCCTCAAATTTGTCTTGAACAGAATGATAGAGAGCAGTCTTTTAGATTTCAAGAAGAAGATTTCCCTCCTGTGAGCAATGTAAACAAAAAGACATTCAGTGACAAGCGTACTGGGTTACAACAACCAGATATAGGTAACAACGCTGAGTGGTCTTTGGACACGCCAACAATACAGGTGATCGACATACGGGTAGTACGAACAGACGAAACTCGGTTGAGTCGGCTGGTGTGCATGCTTCGCTTCAGTCAGTGCACGAAGGTGATAATCGTATCAATGACACAACAGCTTCTTTTGAATAAGAGCAAGTGTAGTGAACTTATAGGTGCTTGCCAACACGAAGAAAACCTAAGAGATTGTATGCCAATTATGCAAGATCAAGAGGAAGGGGAGCCATGCGATTCCTTAGAGGTGGTATCAGTTCCAGTGGAGACCCCTTCTGTAGAAGTTGTTTAACCACAAGAGGTTAGTGTCAGTTGTCCTACAGATCCGTAGAAGGGGGTTGGTGTTTTACTTAGTAGTGCCTCCCTCAAGCTGCACAGGGTGACAGAGAATTTCGTGTTGGTGGGCAGCTAGCACATTTGCTAGATTCATCGAGATTGGAAAGTGTGGAGTGTGTTCAGTGCAAAAGGCCCCCAGCTTCTGACTCTCCTTTTTATGAATTGCATCAGTCCAAAAAAAGAGAACAAGACGAAGTAGGCGACTTCAAGGTCTTTAGAGTGTAGGATTGTCCAAAGTTGGTGGTGGGACGGAGCGACAAGCAGGTTTTGTCACAACTTCAAATGAGGATAGTTAATTCTAGGTTTGTTGTAAATTATATTTGAAGTGCATACATTTGAAACATTTTTTGGGCACCCCATCAGGTAAGGTTTAGTCATATGTCTTTGTTGAATGTGGAGTGACTTTACGTTTCCGTTTCTGCATTCTGTTCTATCTAATTCTAAACAGAATGGATTCCATCAAAATAATGTTTTTTTTATTGTGGCTGAAGTGCATGCAGACCCTAAAGTAAGCTCGTTTAATAATTCTCAAGCTTATAATTATTCTACTTTGGCAAGTTTACGACGTTTCATATTTCATGAAAAAATAGACATTATTGCTCTGCAAGAAATTACGTGCCATGACATTAAATTTCAAAATTATCATGTTATTTATAATATTAATAGTGAAACTAGTACCGGTTGCTCAGTGTGTATACGAAATGATATTCCCTTTAGCACTGTTTTCTTTGCATGAATCGGGTCGAATTATAGCAGTTCAAATAAGAAACATTCAACTTTTTTGCGTTTATCTACCGTCTGATTCCAAAGTAGTAAGACAACGCGAAGTCTTCATAGCCAATGACTTAAGTTTGGAAATCCAACGTCGGAATAGTGATTATATGATTATTACGGGAGATTTCAACACAACGATATCACCTAATGACTCTTCATCAGGAGTGAATACAAGTAAAGCTTTGAATGTATTTTTACGTACCTTTAACTTGGTTGATTAATGAACTAGCTTATATGAGTCACACACAGGCCTTCTTTTATCATTCTGGTTGGTCTAGGATAGACCTACAATTATGTACTAGACCAATGTATGCTAGTTTTTAGAATATTAAGGTGATCGCTATGGACTATTCTGACCATAGATGTATAGTAGCAAGTTATAATTGGCCTATGTGTAAGCATTTCGTGAAAAGTATAAAATGGCAATCAATGCCCAACACCTTCAGCATGATGATTATAATAATCTCATCTATTCTTTATTAAATATATCTAGTGTAGGACCGCGTGTCAGTGTAACACATAACATGTTAATGCAATTTAATAAACTTGTCCCTACTGACCCCACACAGTTAGTTAGTGTTAAAAAGTTGCAAGCTTCCATACGGTTAGCACATAGGATGAGATATAACGGTATTATCGTACGTAGCAAGTTGCAACAGGTTGGAGTCACGGAGCAAACGCGCAAGCTGCATATAATTAATGAAAGAAAACGAGCGAAAGGGCAATTTATTAATAGTTTTACTTCACCCCAGGGTGAAGTATATTATGACGCTGATCTGTATCAACCTATGTGATCTTTTTTATAAAGATATTCCTTAAAAAAGATTTTGTCCAAACAAGTTTAGTGACAAACAAGATTATTGGAATTGTTTAAATGACGATGAGTGTAATTTGTTTTGTCGACTTTCTACGCTAGAGGAAGTTACACAGACCATCGAGTGCCTTAATACTTCCTCAGCGGCGGGGCCAGATGGTATAACGCAGAGTTGGTACAAACATTCAAATAGGTCCTTTTCGGTGGAAGTTTTTAATCATTTACTAGGAGGGGGTCTTTGGATACTGCTTTCAATGACTTCATTGGAGTTTTGATTCCCAAACCCAACAGGTAATTCAGTATCAAAATTTCTATTAATAGCTTTGTTAAACGCTGACTATAAAATTATGAACCGAATTATAATAAAACGAATTAAACCTTGTATGTTAAGAAATTAGGTTCAGTTCAAACTGGAATTGCAGGGGCTTTACCCATGCATGTGTCCTTAGCCTTTTTGCGGGATAGTTTGCATACCAGAAATAAACACAATATAGAGGATTTTAGCGTTTATTTGGACGACGCGTCAAACGCTTTTGATTCTGTTAATTTGGAATATTTGCAAAATTTATTAAAAATTTTGAACTTCCCTGATAATATTACTGCTTTGCTGTTTCGTTATTGTTATAATCGATGATTAATTTTGCAAATTAATAAAAGGCTAATGTTACATTTTGCAGTGCAACAAGGGCCCAGCGAAGGAGATACATTATCATGTTTTAATTTTTCAGTTGCTTTAATGCCTTATATTCCTTTGTTAGACATAAACGTTTGGGCATTACGCTGAATGGTGTCCAGTTAAATTATTTAGATGACACATTGTATTTTGTTCGCAATGACTGCGAAATGCAAATCATACATGACGAAATGCAGCAATTTTAACAAGTTTCTAACATTGTTAACAATAGATCTAAATATCAAATTTTTGCATACGAATAAAAGTACCTTTGCTAAATTCGGAAATGAAAAAATCACTATATCTTTTTTGGGCATAACCTTTGCTTTTACTATAAAGGAAACCATTGCCATCAATAATAAAAAAATGATTCAAATTGTTGGTCGTGATATTACTTGGTTTAGGGGGATTTTTGATACTGTATTTTCTAAGGTACAATTTTTGAATACCTTTATTCATAGTAACTGTGCTCATATAATGCAACTTTTTCCATTATTATCAAAAATCCTTGCACGTATTACACAGCTGACGGGTATTGTCTTGTGGGAATTATATCCCCTTAGGGTGCATCACAATACTTGTTATTTATCGGTGCAACAGGGTGGTTTAGGCCTTAAATCTGTCAATTTTTACGCTCAAGCATTGCTTTTGCATCGCACGCTTGAACTTATTACCTATTATTATGTTTCAATTTCTGGAAAATTGATAGAACTAGTCCTTTCTCAGGTGGATCTAAATCTACCTCTTAATATTTTACCATGGCGGGATTTTATTTATTATTTGTAGCCTGAAATAATTGACATGACCTATACTGATGAAAATTTGTCTGTGGGTCAGTTATATGCTACAATTTGCCAGAGAGATTTATGTCATACTCCTTCTATTCAACGACGCTAACCGCAAAGTAATTGGAGCGATACATTTCAGGCTGTTAGTCTTTTTCGAAAGAATACTTCTATTTTTAATTTGGCATTCCAATATGTGCATGAGATTATCCCCCATAAAGACATTTTGTATCAACGGGATATGGTGAATACAAATGTATGTGACCTGTACAGTAAGGTTGAAGATTTGTCACTTAAATTACTTCATTGTAACATCAATTCACATTTATGGGATATTTACACAATTAAATTAAACTTAAAACTAAATTGTTTAATAATTATTATTATTGAGCCATTTATTAAATTGTAGTGTTTTGGTTTTGGCTTGGTAAAATTTTCAGTGACTGTAAACTTAATTCTTCATCCTTTTTAGTACTTGCCGACTGCATATAAGAGAGAAAGTAATCTGAGTTTATGAATTAGTAGAAGATTATGATAATTTTCCATATTTGAGAATTTATTGAAGGGTTTTCTAATGTTAATCATAGCTATATTTCACTTACGTTTGTATTATGTTTTTCCTGATTCATTAATAAAAATGGATAAGGCATTGGAGTTGTAATTCAGTGGTCCCGGGTTTGATACTAGTTCATCTAAGCTTTTTTTATTTTTAAAGAGGTTTAATTTTATTTATATTTTAAATAGGTTATTTTGAATTGTTATTGTTTAATTATATATACATACATATATAAATTCCAAATATAATTTCTGGGAAAGAAATTAAGTTAAGCAAATTCGGAAGGCCAGCATCAGAATCACTGCAGATCGTCATCATCATCTCTTCGAAATCATTGAAAAAGTCTGTATGAACTGCTTTGTCATTTGCCATCAAATACATTAACAGGCTATCAGAACCTCCTGCCTCTTCCATCTCCATGTATGGTCCAGCTCCTTCAGGAAACATTTCATCTGCTACAACGGTAGGTTTCATATTAACGGTTACCTACTTATAATTATGGATAGTGACAAACGTTCCGTCAAATAAATCAAAATTACAGTAGGAATATCTCATCTAATTCTTCGCCTTTGGGTATGGCTCCCTGGCTCTTTGAATTGCCATGCCTATTCTTTGAATAAGGAAGGTACTTGCTCTATCATCACCAGATGATTGGGTGATACCCTTACCTATTTCTTTTATGAAGTTGAGGCCTTTTTTGCCCATGAACCACTGGATTCGATAGCAATGGGTACGAAATGGTACATCTGCGCAAGATTACTATATTTTCTTCTTTTTTCCGCTTCTTTTCGACTGGTGATATTTCCTGCCTGGATTGAGGGAAAAGAGAGGTTGGAAGGAGCGAACGTGTCTGAGCAAGTGAAGTCCCAAATTAACGGTTTGCCTCTCTTCCAGGGTAACAGAGTCATCCCATCTGATCTTTTACCGTCTGTTCTGCTACATCCAGTAGGTTCTCGTACTGCAGGAATGCCAGCTCAGGTTAGTGCTCTCATTATAATATGACTTTCACAAATATCTGCACCCACGCGAATTCCAACTGCTATTCGGAAACATACATTACTTAGGTGAAGGCCGAAAGGGGGCGAAGGTAGAGCTTTGAGCCAAGCACCTACTTCGAAGGAAGACGAGGCAATTATTCTGACTTTGTCTTCTAACTTTTCTGCAGTCTGAAGTAAAAAGGAGAAGTGTGATTTGATAATGGGTTCGTCCCATGTAAATTGCGTTGATCTAGTATCGAGTTCGGGCAAGAATGATCCAACTAATAATGACATGGTTGGGACTATGTCTTGTTTAATTTGTTTTATACCTTTATTTTCACTTAATATTTTTTTATCTTTTGTTTTCCATTTATTCTGATACTGTAGTCTAATTTAGATTTAATAAACGGATAGTAGAAAATGGGTAAGGCATTGGACTTGAGATTCAGTGGTTTCGGGTTCGGTACTCCTTCCCCTAAAGTTTATTTTTTATTTTTTAAGTTTTACTTTGTGCTTTCGAAAAAAGTTCTGCTTTTCCGATTAGGTTTTTTCTTCCTTTTAGCTGATGAGAACAATAGACACTTTAAAAATTTCATAACATTCACAGACATAGGTTAGAAAAAGTCAGGTTCTGTATCTTTTTCTTCTTAATACGCAATGAAAACATTTATTGCGTCAAATTGTCGCAACATATTAAACTTTCAAGACATTATTGTTAAGGAATTATTCACTCTAGGATTCTTTACGCTAGCGAGAATATTGTGACGTCATAATTGTTCCTCTCCGCAGACACTCCTAAGAGCAGAGGGACAAGTGCCCCGAGGTCAAAGTCCAGAGATTCTGCCAGAAGCAACCAAATGGTAGTTCTCAAGCATTATTTTTTACGGTAAAAATAAATAGAAAACCTAAAATTCTATTTACATCTTCCCAATTTTGGGTTAATACTCCCCAAACAGAAAACCCTGGCAGAATCACTAGTATATACAGATGCTTATCAGAATAATGGAAACACCTGAACGAAAGTGCAACTTACCAGATTAATATGGTGTCGGGCCACCTTTCGCCTTCAGAACAGCCTTGATGCGACGTGGGATGGAGGCATAGAGGTCGTGAATGGTAGCAAGTGGAATATTACACCATTCCTCGTGCAGGGCATCGGCCAGTTCTGTGAGAGAGGATGGAGGTGGAAATCGTCGCCGGAGTCGTGTTTCCAAGATGGACCACAGATGTTCAATTATGTTGAGATCTGGGGATTGGGCGGGCCAGGGGAGGTGTTAAACTTCATCCCGATGTTCCTCAAACCACGCTGCAACAACTCCAGCTGTGTGAATGGGTGCATTATCATCCTGGAATGTGGCGTCATTGTCCGGGAACAACATCCGGACCATAGGATGCAAGTGGTCTCCTAAAACTGAGACATAATCGTTGGCAGTGATGCGTCCGCGAAGTGTGACCACAGGACCCAATGAAAACCATGATATTGCGGCCCACAGCATCACCGTGCCGCCGCCATGTTTCACAGTTGGGCGGAGACACTGCAGATCATACGCTTCTTTGGGCGTTCTCCACACATAAACACGGCCCGTGGTTTGGAATAGGGTGAATGGTGACTCATCCGACCATACCACACGTTTCCAGTCGTCAACGGTCCAAGTTGCATGGTCGCGGCACCATTTGCGGCGTGCTAAAGCGTTCTGGTCCCCGATGAGAGGTTTGGCCCGTGCAACACGACCCCGTAAGTTCATGTCATGTAATTCGCGGCGGACTGTGATTGTCGAAACAGGTTGGGGGAGGTGCTGATTGAGTTCCTCCGTCACTTGCGCCGCAGTAACACGACGGTTCCGCGTGACAATGCGCTTTAATACCCGGCGTGCCCTGTCACTGATGCTTTTCTTCCGCC
>JAGDQP010003014.1:0-36063 GCA_022664845.1 Lepisma saccharinum
TCTTTAGCCGTTTAGGCTGTGTATTCTTTGAAATTTTAGGTTTGGCGGCCATTTTGAATCCAAGATGGCGACCTTTTCAAAATGTCGGAATTTTTCCTTTATCTACTTATCATCCTCTACCTTCATACCAAATTTCATGTTTCTAGCTTACTCCAAACACCCTAAACAATATGATGAGTGAGTGAGTGAGTCAGTCAGTCAGTGAGTGAGTGAGTGAGTCAGTTAGCCTAAAATGTGCAATTTCAGGGGTCCACAACTAGAACATAGTTTGAGATACGAATATGAAATTTTGTACATCTGCACATATTTACCATATCTCCTTAACGGCAAAAGCTCATATTCCTATCTTTAACATCTTTTTTCTTACGGGGCCCCCAAATCGTCGATTTTGCCATAAACTCTTGTTCCTGTATAACATGCTTCTGGCAGTGCTAACGTTTTCTGACGTGAAGAACTTGGCTCATGCACTGCCGTGCATGTTGATATAACTCACAGATTTACCTAAAACTGCCGAATCTAAATATCACGGAATATTACTAGTAAAATTGAAATATTGAGGAATGACTATTAAATTATTGAAATTAATAGAAAATCCTTGACATTCTATTAGTAGAAGGTGATCTAGTATTATGAACGGTGTACTAATTCTGAAGTATTAAGAAACCTCTGGAGTGACACAAGTAGTCATTTACTCCTCAATAATTTAATATGCATCAGACCGGGTAACGTCAACCGGTTTTTTTTACTATTTCACTGTGTCTTAGAAAATTCGTTAGAACTGACAACACGAAATGAATGTGGGAGTAACGTGTAGTCCTTTACGAATTTGCTGAACAAATGCCAATTAGTTATGTGGTAGGGTTGACAAGTATGTAGGTCTTTTGGTGATGAAGTTACTCATTATGTGTGATAGATAATGAAAAGGGCGTAACCGGTAAGAGAACTTCGCCACGTAAAAAAAAAAAAAATGTTGTCCAGAGATTGCCCCAAAACAACTTTCATGTTCTTTATTTTTAACACACACTAATGTAAAATATGAACACAACCTGTTCAACGAAAAAGAAGGAAATCCTTGTCTCAGAAACAGCTCGAAGTGTTATACCTAAATAGTTTTCAAGTATTCAGAACGCGTGGAGAGTTGCTTTTTCTTCAGTTTGGTTCAAGATCCGAGGCCAGCCGATGTATCGTGTTTGCAAACTTTGTCCTACAGCGGAGAGCTCTTGTAATGCGAAAAGCTCCCATAACCGTCTACCCTTTTAGGAATATATATAAGAGATTTCTTAGGCAAACCTTCTTAACTGTAGTACTTGTAATTTTGGTCACTCACAACCTTTTTGCACGTTCTTAGCATAGTACGTGCTGTTTACAATAACACTACACCGCCTATATAAAAAATAAAATAGAAAACGCAGGCAGTCACCGTTGTTAACAAATACTGCCGTTCGGATAAGCCCACTTCCTTGAACGCGCAACTGATAAGTAGTGTCATCTAGCGGTTATAATCAGATTAAAGGATACTGTCAAGTGACAAAGTTACCCCGGATGGTCAAGCTAACTTCTTTGACGGTATATAAAATATGTTCCATCTTATCGTTTATATTTATGTAAGCCCACATTTTCAAATCAATCACGTACATTTATACGTAGTTTTAATAAGTGGCTTACCGTGCACCAGACCAATTTACCTTAAGAATGCTTCTGTTCTTTAATTTTATAAACTTTGAATCCATTGTGAGTGTACTGTTTTGAAATACATCAAGTTCTTCTACTGCTTCATACAAATATAGACATATTATTAAAAAAAGAAAATCAGTTATGCCACGTTACTACTATGATAAAAAGCTATTAGTATGGGAACTACAATTTGTATTAACAACGTGTCTTAGTTTTTATATAATAAATTGTTGACAAAACCACGAATTTTCATCGTACTTTGTTGTTGTTATTTTGTTCTAGAGTAAATAGATCAGTGATGTTTAAAACTGACTTACGCAAATTATTTAATTAATTCTTAGAAATATATTTTATTCAGTTTTCTAACAAACAAACAAAAAAAACTTATAGTGAAGTGTATTTCTCTCTTAACTATATAGTATGGTAAAACAGGGAGAAAAAAAAGATACCTACATTCTTGAGACAGATGTACAATAACAACACAAACACAATAGAAAAGCAATACGTTTCGCAAAAAGAGTTTTCAACTGGTAGGAAAGAAAATGGACAGAGTGGAAAGCTGCGGGACTGGTGTTAAGGAAACACCATATTGTAAACAGATGCAGGGTGACAGTGTGGCCAGGTTATGGAGGCGGGAAAATGACTAGATGGGACGGAGAAAACACCTAAAGGAGAAGAAAGTGCGAAGGTTACTAGAAGCAGGTAAGGGGTTTCCTGAAGGGATAAGAGGGTACAGAATCAGAGGGGAGGGAGAATAATAATAAAGATGATGGGGAGAACAAAGAAACAACTATATAGTAAAGTATATACAGTATACCTTGTAAGGAAATTGATAGTGATTAAATAAATACGAACACTTATCCTAAGTTATTGGGAAAAGTCTAGAGGTACGTAGGGAAATCAGGTATAATATTAACTTAAGCAATTATCTTGATTTACTTTAACAAGGAACTTTGCTCAGGAATGCTGGTCTAGTTCAATAAATTAAACAGCTTCATCTTCCCACTCCCACAGACAAACCTTAAATAATAAAAATAAAATGAGCTGAATGCTAAACATATCTCAAAATATAACATCACCAAAGGTTTTTCAGCTGTTCGTGGACGAAAGAAAGTAATCTTTATAGTAAATGAATATACACAGTGCAAGTAATTAGGCAGCAATCATTGCATTCTAACAAAGAACTTTGTTTGGCTTTTGTACTCAAAATAATTTCCCTAAATAAAAGTGAATATTTCATAAGGAAATACTGAACAATTTATAATATATGAACTGTGTTTGCGAAAGCGTATTAATAAAGTTTTAAAAGTATGTTTTCTTTTCTTCACATTATTAGCGCACCCGTATGAACGTCAGTGAATAAGGGAAGATATAGGGTTTGTCCTGTCTGTCTCCCCCTCCCCCCCCCCTAGATATCAGCAACTACAAGTCCGACAGAGTTGAGACATACACCGTTGGATTTGTCACGACCTCAAACGGTGGGGAAACTTATGATTTTGACTCTAAAACTGACAGGTCTTTTTCATTTACTTAGTTTTCTCCATTTTTCCTATGCATTTTCACATGGTATATTTGTCCCCCCTCCCCATAGATCTCAGTAACTACAAGTCACACAGAATGAATGATACACTGTTGATTCGTCATGGTCTGAAACGGTGGGGAGAATTATAATTTTGACTCTAAAAGTGGCAGGTTCTTTTGAATCGCTCGGAATGCTCCAAATTGCTCTCCTAGATATCCGTAACTACAAGTTCGACAGAGATGAGCCACACACCGTTGGATTTGCAATGGTCTTAAACCGTGGAATAATCTATTACATAAACTTTAAAACTAGCAAGTCCTTTTCAATCGCTTAGTATTCTCCATCTGTATGTTTCTTTCTCTCTCCCCCTCCCCTAGATCTCAGTAACTGCAAGTCACCCAGAGATCAATGATTCACTGTTGGACTCGTCATAATCTGAAACGGTGGGGAAAATTATCAGTTTGACTCTAAAACTGGCAGGTCGTTTTGAATCGCTTAGTATTCTCCATTTGTGCTCCTAATAGATATCTGTAACTTCAAGCCCGACAGATATGATCTACACTGTTAGATTCGTCATGGTCTGAAACGGTGATAGAAGCTATGAATGTGACTCTAAAACTGGTAGGACCTTTTCAATCGCTTAGTATTCTCCATTTATGCCCCTCCTAGATCTAAGTAGCTACAAGTCACACGGATATGAATGATACACAGTTGGATTCGTAATAACCTGAAACCGTGGAATAACCTATAACTTTGACCCTAAAACTCGCAGGACCTTTCCAGTCGCTTAGGCTCCATTTGTTCCCCTCTTAGATCTCAGTAACCACAAGTCCGACAGAGATAATCTATTCACCGTTGGATTCGTCACGTTCAGAAACAATGAGGAAAACAATAAGTGTGACTCTAAAACTGACAGGCCCTTTTCAATCACTTAGTATTCTCCACTTATGCCCCTCCTAAATCTCAGTAACTACAAGTCCGAAAGAGATTATCTTTACACCGTTGGATTCGTCATGGTCTGCAATGGTGAAGAAAACTATGAATGTAACTCTAAAACTGGCATGTCCTTTTCCATCGCTTAGTATTCTCCATTTGTGCCCCTACGAGATTTCAGTAGCCACAAGTTCGACAGAGATAAGCCATAAACCGTTGGAATAGTCGTGGACATCGGTGGAAAAATCTATGACTTTGACTCTGAAACTGGTAGGCCCCAGCATTTGCTTAGACTCCATTTGTCCCTATGACTTTAACTCTTTCTTTTGGATACGTTATAAGATAATTTGGAATTGTACGGGAGCGCTTTGGTTTTGTCTACAATAAAACCATTACTTAGCTTGTTTATTCTACCTCTTTATACTTGACGTTCATATTTTATCTGGCTGTTCTATAATCTCCATGTCAGGCTAAAGGAACATATCTGCGATGCTAAACATCAAAATCCTGTTTCAGGTCTTTAACAGAATCTCAAAATTACACAGCATAATATAAAGGATATATCCATTTTACATAAGAGAGAATCACAAATCGACAGACTGTTTTACGAAAGTGCTTATAAAAAAAATATATAAACCGACATTAAACTTGGACATACTATGTGAAATATGTACGCCAATAATAAATAGGTAGTGTATGAAAAGAGAAAACATGATTTAAAATCTTTAATATAATTTCATAAATACACATTTTAAGTGTTAACAATTGTCCAATGTTTCCTTACGGAATATTCATTACAACATTTTATGTACACGGATGAGTATTTCCACTGACAACACTTCCCTTTTCCACTAACGTCGTTATCAACGCCATGTTGAAAAAAAAATATTTCCGCAACATTAGTCACTTTCACCGTCTGCAGAATTCCTTTTCCTCATCCAATTCTTACCTTCAACTATGCCTGATGACGCAGATCTATCTAGTTTCGAAATTAGCTGTAATTACAATATTGATCGTAACTGTGCATGAGTGGATTAGCTGGATATCAAAAGGCCAGACAAAAGCCCACAATGTTGCTGGAGTGTTCCCCTTTTTAAGGCATACTTCACTCTATGGAAAAAAAGAAAGATGTGAGGGAGTCAAATCTGGCAAGTGGAGAGAATGTTTTAGCACATAAATCGACTTCGAAATCAAAAACTGCCTCCGAGCTCTGTGCCCTCTCTGCTCTTGGATTAACGAATGAAACATAAACCTAGAACAAATGTTTCTCTTTTGCAAATTCCTTTCTGGGATTGAACTTCCCGTTTCTTTACCGACACGAAGCCGAATGGCAAGAAATCTAGTAGTTATTCGCCTGTCAATTGACACAATTTCCCTGACTTTCGGCTCATTTTCATCGTATCTTCCAGCAACCAAACGTTCAAGGCTGAGTTCATAATCCAGAGACTCCTTTCTCTCTTTAAAATGTGGAAAACAGAGGAATATGTGAGTATTACAGGCAGCTATGGCCCTAAACAGGTTTCATGGTTTCGTACACTTCTGTGGTAATTTTTCTTAATTTACAATATAATTTGATTACAGCTTTTTTCTTTATGACGCAACTTTTTCCCTACTCGACTCATATACTTTTGCTTCAATGGTTACCACTCGCAAACTGCTACGTCACCCGTCTCGAAGGTTGAACCAACGATTACAGCACACTCTAACGGTAAACACTATAAAAACGTTTGACACTCTTATTCAAAAGGCTGTCCTGTAAACAAATCGGTCTTATCTCTTAATGGAGATACTGTGTTCACGGGAATTCATCTAATTCACATTATTAAGCTAGTTTCGAGGTATTCCTTGGACTTTATTGTCAAAGCAAAGTCCGGGCAGATCCTTGAATACTAGAAAGAAATTTTCGATTTGAAACACAGATAGTTCCCAGGGAAGTTTTCTATCACAATACGAACTGATTTTGTCTCCTATTTTTTATTTTTCAGGATAAAATGTTTGAACGCCGCTTCTGGAAGCAGCTACGAAGGCGAAGAAATGGTGTTGTGTCTTCCACAGCGCAGATTGCAGCGTGACCTTGCTATCAACGCCCATCCAGCACAAGAAGAGAAACATCAGAGGAGAGAAGAATAAAACAAATCATTATACTGTTGTTATTATCCACCGAATTCTTCGATTTGAGTGGACCGTAATACTTGCTCAAAGTCACAAGAAAAAAAAAATAATAAGTGTTTGAATGTGAGCTCTTCTACTTCCCATAGCCTCGTGCTGTTAGGTACTAATGTGTTTTAAAACTAACTTTTATGAACGATTTTACTTATTCAAAAAAAGTTTGTTCAAACAGTGATAACAAACTTTGAATTAATATCCACGTGTTCCATTTGAATACTTCCTTTTGTTACAGACATCATCACGTATGTTCCTGTTTAATATATTATACAAACACACATACATACATACATACATTGGAAAAAACAGAAAGATATTTTGTCTGCATCCCAATCCCTCCAAAATATCCACACTTACAAACCAGTGCCAAATTTATATTACATATTGTACAATAAGAAAAAAATACAACGATGTAATTGTACATTTTCTCATGTAAATAAGCTGCACTAGATTACGTACAAAAAGATAAGAAATGTTGCATTTCTCGTTCTTTAAAAAAAAAAAAAAAGTGGCATTGACTGTTATTATTTATGTACATAAAATTAGCAGAAGAAAATAAAACAAGTTGTGCATTTATCTCATTTCACATAATGTTTATTATTTTGACAATATGCTCATGCTTTGTTTAAATATCACTAACATGCACAGATTTCCTGATTTCTTTTTTTTTTTTTCAAATAAAATAATAAGCCATGAAACTTAGCAGGAAATATCTTGTCAAGAGGCACAGAACGACTTTAGTAGTGGTTCTGTCGCTGAATGGATACAAGTTTCTGATTTGGGAATGAGTTTCGTAATGTATGTCTATCATTTTAATAAGCTTACAGTGCGTTCATTAATGAAAAGTCTTCACGAATCGAGTTGCTACAATAACTAGTGTGAATGATCGTGAATTGAGTGTTTATTTAGGGTGTACGGAAAGACTAATAGTCATGTGAACGTCTTCCTCCAGGCCCACAAAGGAACCTGGAATATCTGTGGAGTATGTGAAATGGTAGCGAGTTAAACATTAGCGGGAGGTTTTATATTTGTCGTTCAACGAAAATAAACTTAATTCACAAAGGTACAGTTAATGCAGATAATTTGGATCTAACAGGTGAACTCTGATAGTTCATTCGGGGCGGTTTCTCTAAAAATAGGGTACCGAAATATCAAAACCTTGCGGCCTGAAGTTACCTGAAATGATATTTAAAAAAATACATTTTTAACAGTCATGTTTTAACAATGATGGGCAGATTAGTAATTTTGCGAATGTTATTCGCTTCAAATTAATTAACGTGGAGATGCAATGTCAGGTTCGTCTAACAATCTGTCAGAAGCACTAGTAAATACAACTTAGAACAATTTCCATATTCATACCTGGAAACAATAGATGATAGCTGAGATATTACGCTGATCAGCCTCTGCAGTCTAAGTTCGGTTTAGCATAACTCGAACTTGTGAGCCGTCTAGATTATAGTCGACGCTCAGAGCCAATATGCAGATCAAGTAAATCGAAGCGAGGCAATCGAAGTGAAGCGGGTGAAATCGAGAGTAGCAGTGAAGATGGAGTGGGGTCTGATCGTTCTTACATAAGATCTTGTGCTCTTGCAACGAAGTGATGCAAGTCGTTGCTCTGACATAGGTTTTACGAAGAATTACCTTTCGTAATTGGGAGCAAGATTTCGGCTTCCTACCATAAGCTTTTGGGTAATTCGATTTGAGGTGAATAGCATTTGGTTTGACGTCACGAATTTTAGTATATTGCACAATTGTATTTACATGTGCTTCTCTGCCTGTCGTTCCTCAAACATGGCGACAAATGCTTTTAGTAGCCAACCTGTGTCGTGGGTAGAGAGGCTTCTATATATGGAAAACACTTGACACATAGAATAAAGAAAACGAAGAAAATTTCAAAATTAGAGTGATAAACTTTGTTAGAGAGGGGACTAATTATCCAATGAGCTTGTAAGACAAGCTTCATACAGAAGAACTTGTCTGGTATAGCCTATTTGGATTAAGAGCTAGGAAAATTCAGCTAAATTACGACGCGATCGTCGCAGTAACCTCCTGACGTAATCTTTGATGTTTGCATTGCGTATAATAGAAAAAAAATCTTACTTCATTTTCTACTGTAGGGTCTAGATCATGAAAGCCTTCGGTGAAGGAGCGCGACCCCCTATCAGTTGGGGTTAACCAAACATTGACACCACCGCCAGAAAGATTCCGACAAGAAATTTTCTCTGTCGTTGCCACTTTCTTGAAGAAGATGGTAGAAGCGAAAGGTGGTCATATCTTTTTCCAAAGAGAAAAGAGGAAGGAAGAAGAAAGGGAAGGGAAGGGAAGAATTGTAAAGAAAGAAGTGGCAACGTTTGGGTCGAAACCACAGAGATTCCTTCCACATGTCTGTGGTTTTGAAGAAAACATATGGTGACTTAAGGACGCCTTGTTTTGGATGAATAATATACATCTGTGAATTTTGTGATCAAGGTTTCCGATGCGTACAAAGAAAAGGTAATCTAACTTGACTTTTCTATCCTATTTCATTGAAGCATAGCATTTTACGAAAACAAATTAAAATAAAAGTTGAGATGGTCAGGTTTCGAACCAGGGTCCACCAGCACACTAGTCCGTTGTTTTCTTTACTAGGCCACGAAGGCAATTGCTACTGAATCTTTTCTCAGTGACATTTATAACTTCAACAGTCTGTTAGCAGAGTGTACTGTATACCCTACTAGAAAGGTTATTGCGACGACACACCCCACACAGCACACAATGTTGAATTAACGTTTTATAAACGTTGAATTTTGACAACGTATTTGGCGACGTTGAATTATACGTTTTATCAACGTTATTTAATAAATGTTTAAATAATGACCAGTATTAAACGTTGAATTTAAATTGTGCTCTTAGACCTTCTAAAATGGTGGAAAGTACAACGTTGATTAAACGTTTATTCAACGTTAAATGTTTGTGAGTTTTCCTAATCTACAGAAACACAATTTTCAGTGATAGTTTTATGCTTAAACTTCATTAGGTGTTATATAATATCATTTTTTCTTGATGGAAATGCACTTCTATTTGACATTCATACAATGCATACGCTATGCGTTTGTCTTTTGATCTCTCAAGTCTTAACGGAAGGTGCTTCTTCTTTGTTTGTCTCCTGACAACTCCAACGGTGTGGAGGATCCGGAAGGCGGTTTAGTTTGAGGAAGGATGAAAGAAAATATACTAGAAAAGGGGAATGACATCATGTGAATATAATGTTATTTTGCTATGTTTTATCAGTTATATGTGTTTAAGTTTTCGAAAATTCGAGGAAATCAGTACTAAACAGGATCAAGTGATTAGGAAGATGTACTTTCAATACGCTATATTTCAGTAACAAAACGCACTTATACACAATGTATCACGTGCAAGATGTTGCATGCATTATAATATCTGTCGCGTGAAGAAGATACCTGGAAATCAGTCGCGAAGAGTGTAGAGAACTGGTCCATTCTATGGTGTTAGGTTACAGATAGTACAGAAGCAGATTATTGATTATGTAAATAATGCTATTAAATTGCCCTTGTAAACGAGAAAAAACTTGCTTTTGTACACGTTGGTGAAAGTGTGAAAAGTATAATCGAAGAGTAGTAGCGAGATCAACTAAGCAAACATAGCCCTGTTGGTAGAGTATTATTTCACATTTGGAAGGTTCTCCTGGGTTCACTCCGAGCAGCCTGCCCTCCTACTACCTGGACGGTATCTTCGAAGTAGGTCCTAGCCGGCTTCGATACCACGTCCTTTTACCTATGTTATCCTGTCTGTGACAAATGTGCCTAAATGCCATAAATGAAATTTAAATTTTAAAAGGAGGGCGGACAGAAAGAAAAAGTCAAATAGCAAATAATTTACGTTGCCAGGTATTGTTTTCCTCCAGTGTTGTCATGTATAAATTCATATTAGGGTGACGGTACCAGTTTCCGTCCACTAGTATTTTGAAAGTAAATAAATAAGGCTTCTGATGAATGGATCGCGCAACTCATGTTTCTACTAAATCGTTTCGATGTTCAGAAGCAGGCTGCATTCTCATTGAGTATTTCAAATTGTGTGAGATTCAGTTATTCAGTGTTGAAGTGTTCAACACATACATTGAATATCCATTGTCTACATCGTTAGTAGGTAGAGGAAGTTCAGTTATGTATGGATGAAGCTTTTAAAACTAACATACAGGTGTTAGCCATACATAGTTGCACACACATTGAAAGAGGAAACATTGGTAATCACAGTAGAAAAAAAAATATGTTTTTTGAGTACTATGGCAGGCAGTTATTGGGTGGCGGAATTTATGGTGCAAAAGTTTGGCGTGGAGCCAGTACCTGGCCATTACGGCTGTTAACTGGAATTAATGTTAATAATGTATCGCAAAGGTTTCCGGAAAAACTATCGCAGAATGGGGTGAAGGTGACCAATATTCAGTTTTTAACCATTCTCTCAACTTTAATTATTTAGTTATGTGATGATGGTGATGTGTGTTGTGCCCTAAGAAAGGTTCCTGGGCACGTGAACCGATGGTGCTTTGCCATTGCTTTCCATCGGATGAATATGTAATAAGGACGGGACCAAGAGTTTACCGTGGGCTCTGAACTTTCTGTGTCTCCACCGGGAATCGAACCCGGGACCCATTGATTACAAGGCAGGGAGTCTTACCAATCCTCCCAAAAGAGTCTGGATTAGAGAATGGGTTCCCATTAAAAAAACGAGTTTTCGCGACTGTCTAGGATTTTCTATCTTTTGGTTCGGATGAAGGAAATAGTTTTGTGTGTGAATCTTGTGCGGAGTTGAATTTGAAGTTTTTATGGTCTTTAGGCATCTTGGGCTCAGGCGCAGATAGGATGGGGAAGAGAATGTTGGAAACTACTCGGCCAGGGCCTATTTTGTAGGTACCATCCTGGCATTTGTCATGCGTGACTGCCGAAAAACCCTTGAAAACCCCCCTAGGTAAAACTGTTTCAACTTCTCCCACCGGGAATCAAACCCAGATTGTTGGATTGTCACATTTGGAGAATTTAACTTTCAGAACAAATTTCGTACCTTTCCCCCAAAATCCCTACTTATAACGAATATTAAAATCTGTGCAGATGAATAGAATAATGTAAGTTTCCCAAACCAAAGCCTAGTACTTCAATGTTCAGTACGATATGCTTTAATTAAAATTACAATTTTAGGGTTGATTCCAGGTTAAAATCCTATAATCAAAGGATTTTTCCTGGAATCAACCCTAAAAAGTCTTTGCATCGGTCTGGGAAACATATTATTCTGTTCATCTTCACAGATTCAAATATTCGTTGTAAGCAGGGATTATTGAGAAAGGTATGAAATTTGTCCTGAAGGTTGAATTTTGCTTCTCTCTAAACGTTGTATAAACGTTGCGTAACGTTGAATAGACGTATATTCAACGTTTTGTAACGTAGAATCAACGTCAATGCCAGAATTAAGTTGCAGAAAAGGTTTAATTCACCGTCTTTAAAACGTTTATTAAACGTCAGATTCAACGTTGAATCAACATTTCTTAGAATACTAATCCGATAGTTGTATTAACGTGGAATCAATGTAAATTCAACAAAAATTCAACGTTTATTAAACATTTAAGAAAAAGTTGAATAAACATTTTTTTAATGTTATTGTGCTGTGTGGGACTAGAACTAAATTTTGAGTCATTAAACATAATAAATTTGGACGTTGTTTTCAGTTACAATTACGCCCTCTTCTTCTTCCCCTGATTTGGAATTGAAAAGACATCAAAGTACAATTTCTAATCCTTAATATGTTATTTATTTGATGCACCAGATGATACCTTGATTGATTGAATACTTATTCACCTCATAAACAAATAGGAGAGTTCTTGAGGATCAGATTTACAGTTTCTGGTAAAAAGGGTACCGAACCATTCCGTTCAATATTCAATATCCCATGGGATTTAAACTCATGATTACGTGCACACAATGAAATCGTACTAACAGTGTGTCAGTGATGTATATATATACTGATGCACCAGTCAATATGACGGCTTACTTTACATTGCTCAAGGGTTTGTTTGTTTATACGTATGCCTTTAATATCTAATCACAATATTTCTTGTGTTTGTCATCATGCAATTTCCAACTACGTCATTCCGGTTGACTGATGATCTCGTTTCTGAATTTGATTTTGGAAGGAAGTTCATCTGAAAAACCTTGTTATTAAGACAAGCTCAGTCCAAAATCGATTATCAGTTTCGTTCATTATGATGTTTATCGTGTTCAAAATGTTCTTGCAACGCTACTCATCTGCAATCACATCTCATTTAATTGCAAATAAAAATATAAGCATTGCAAATAATACGAACAACATACAAGAATATACAAATTAGAAGTGTATTTTAATTGTTATAGTATCTTCGATTACTTCATATGTTTACAGAATAGATTTAACTGGGAACGAGTTCTTCAAATAATTATGTGTTTTAGGAACGAGTTCTTCAAATCATAGAAATACCGACTTCCCTGTTTATATTATTATAATGTAATTTGATATCTATGGGCTATAGTTATCTCTTGCTATGCTGTTTGGCGTCTGCAAGATCTTAGTTTCTGCAAACGATAAGCTGGCTTTTTCCATGCATCTTGCCATTTGATTATAGTCTTAACCCAGGTTTCAGCAGACTAATCCAATACATCCAAATCTGAAAAGTCCTCCCTTTATTAATACGTACATGAAAAATGGCAAATTCTGTTTCAAAAAATAACTATATTCTACTAAAAATTTCAGTCCAATTCTACAATGTTCAGTCAAAGCGGATAGGACGAATGTATGCACTGACAGAGTAGGAAACTGCCTCCAGTCGTTCTTTTTGAAATATATCGTTCGGTTGAAACACAACTTGATCTTCGACTATTCAACTCTTTCGATCTTGAATTAACGTGGTATTTCTGGATTATAAGAAACCTTCTAATAGCAATTATAGATCCTTGTTCCGTGATTCTCTGATAACTTTGAATGTTCTGAATTTCAAAAATTGATGGGTCACAAACTGCACTTTACTTTTCGGGTTATGGTACGTGCTTTGATTGAAAATTCGTTATAATGTTTTCAGTCCAGATAACAGTTATTATGTATTTATAGTACAGTAGGGGCTCTTTAATTCGGCACGTTTGGGACTACGGCCATGCCGGATTAGCGAATTTGTCGGATTATCGAACGTCAGTATAGTTTTAAAGCGAATGCCAAAGAAAAATTAACACAGTCCAGTACAATGATATTTAAAACAAGCTGCTCTATAGCAAGAAAAATATACATGAGCCTTACTGATTTTTCAAGTCTCTAAACAAAGGTCAACAAACGCCCGAATCCACACGAAAAAATCCGAACGCGAGCGGCTCACTCGGTGCCGGACCGAAGAATGCCGGATTAAAGAGCGCCTACTGTAGAACATATGATATACGGTGTGTACCAACAAGAATGAGTCAAAGTTCATTGAACAAGTTTCTCAATTTATCTTCTGTACATAAACTCAGCTCGGGCACATATCCAGAAATTCATTTTAAAGAATTATGTGGGAAATTTCTGAATGTACCTGAAAAGAATCCAACTTTCTTGAAAGTACATATCATCATCATTAGTATTCTGCTGAAAGCGGTAGGTTCTTCAAGGCAGGTTAGGCCATCTCTATTCATCCCGATTTTGTGCTTTCCTTTTTTTTTCAACATACGATTTATCTTCCTTAATACTGTCAATGAGTTCGGCTCGTCTTCTTTCTCTTTTTGCCTCAGCCATAGCTTCTATTGCATCCTAAGTATACAATCTATGCGCAGCCAATATCCTAACCAGTTTCTTTTTATCATCTTTACTGACTCCAGTATTGTTCGTCTACCACCTACTCTCTTCACTACTTTCACATTATGCACTTTCTGTGTTCAGCTGATTTTTTTTTCGTTCTTCTCCATCTCCACATTATGAAGACTTCCAATTTTCTTTTTTCACTTCTTCGTAGAGTTCACGTTTCTGCTCTATATAACAAAATACTCCATACAAAACATTTAATCAATTTGTTTCTCAACTCTTTGCTCATCGGTCACAGAAGATATTCTTAAGCTCAGTGAACGCCTCTTTCGTTATTCCTGTTGTTGTTTTTCTCTTTCTTTCACATTCCATATCCTCACTTCTAATACTTCCCAAACACTTGAAGCTGGATACGTGTTCTACCTTTTCCCTTCCAATGTTCGCTGTGGTTCCATTCGACCAATTACCATCAGTTTCGTTTTCTTTCACTCTATGTTTTTCACAGTTTCTGTTCAATTCTTTCATCTAGTTAAATGATATCTTATTCTCTGCAAGAACTACTCATCTGCATTTGATGTTTCTTCCCCCGATCGTATCTCATCTCCCAGTGTCGGAGAAACCCTTGACAATCTCTTCTAGATATACCACGTTAAATGAAGTGGATGATAAGACAACATACCTGTCTCACTTCTCGACCTATTGCTGTTCGTTCTGATTAGTGATTGGTCTACTTTCACCCTTCTTCTATTAATTGAAAACAAGTTCTTTGTAAGTTTTCACTCTTTCTAATCCACCATCTGCCTTCTTCAATATTTGCAATAGATTTTTCAGCTAACTCTATCAAATGCCATTTCCAAATCAACAAATGCTACCTACACTTCCTTACGTCTCACTATCATTCTTAACAAACCATTAGTCTCTCTTCTTCCTTTCTTTCGAAACCCAAACTATCTTCCTTCGCCCTATCGTACACTGTGTTCGTAGAAGAATCTTCACTGAGTGCGCTATTAGGCTGATGGTTTGGTAATCTTTGTACATCTTGTATTCTTCTTTTCCAATGGAAATATTTTGTTTCCAAACAATCTCTTGGCCATTCTTGTGAGTCATAAATTTCGTTGAAGTCACAGCACTTGTCCCCCCCCCCTACGATTTTATTATCTATTCAATCAGAAGTCTACGATTTAATTATCTATTCAACCTTCGCCCATTCCTCTACCATTTTTCAACTCCTTAAGAACTATTTCAAATTCTTCTCTGAATATTTTGAACTCTTTATCACCTTTACTTAATTCTGCTTCTTCTATATTTAATGTGTAGACATTCGTACAGATCTTCTGTGTATTCCTTCCATCTATCCAATATTTCTTTCCGATTACTAATGAGATCACCATCCTTGTCCTCCAACGACCAGAGATGTGCTTCCCTTTGTTACCAAGTGCAACTTTTTTACTACCTTGTACATCAGATCGTATCTTCGTGTTCACTCAAAATGTTCCATTTCATTCCGGAAGAAGGCAAAAAAGGCGCTTGTTAATATTTCTAAGGTACGTATGTTTTAAAATACTTTTCATTTTTTTAATTTTTTGTTTCAATTAGGCAGAACGAAACTGTAAACCCATTTCATTAGTTGTTTTCTTTCGGTGACATTTTTTGTTAAGGGGGGGAGGGGGGGGGGCATTTATGATAAAACTGTGTCTGTTAGAGCATGGCACAAGACAGATATGAATTCGACACTAATAAATCATGCACGAACAACAACGCAATATGTTTCTTTCTACACAAATGCCTATCGCCATTTTATCTTTGAGGATTTCTCCCGCATCCACTCCTGAGTAACATAAAACAATAATTTAAATTCGAATATAGTTCGTATCGGAGAATCGTGAAGGCATAGAATATTCAAAGATCAACACAGAATTTCATATGATAACAACGATGAAGCTGATAAAAGTAGTTATTCATGAAGATAAACGGAGTGCAAATGTGCGACGAAGTTTATATATATATATATATATATATATCCATACATATATAAATATATATATATATATATATCCCCATACTTTCATGAACAAGGTATCACAGACTGTCGAGAAAACTCAAAACTATAGATAATTCTTCTGTTTCGTTAGTAAACTCACAATGGCATGTAAATTGAACAATCATCTCTCATTTTTTCTTAGTCATTCGGTCTATTCACGAAGCGTAATGTTGAAATTGTTAGGAAAAAAAAAATGATTTTTTTATAAGACTAATTGTATGAATCATATTCATCTTTTATTTCATATATTTTCTGTGTCCTTTTGTCTATCTGAGTATGTTCGATCTCAACTCAATCGAGTTTGTGTTAAATCAAAAGCACATTTGAATATTATATCACTAAACAGATTTAGTGTTGTACAGCTGGTAAAAGGTCAAGTGTTGTTAGGCTTAAGCTCTCCCCAAACTTCTTGCTTATTTCTCATACATATGACTAGACTGCATAATGACAAGATTCTTCTTCAGCAGTTTCTCTATACTGTTTCTTCTTGTCTCCTTCCAATTATACTTTGTATAAGCTGAGTAGGCAGCTGTGTGTTTAAGTCCTCACATGGGTAAAGGTCGACATACCACTGTCAAAATGGTCCGGTAACAGGACTCGTAACTACTTAGTCGACGTCGTCTTCCCAAGTAGTCATAAAGTCCGTGACCGTAGCGACTGGAACTAAGGGGCAGAATCTCGTTATTGTTGTAACGCTCCTTTTATCATTCAAATAATATTTTAAAAATTAAAACATGATCTATTTCTAGTTTCTCATCTGAATAAAGGGAAGGATAATTGACTCAATCGGAGAATAGATGAGCAATTATAAAGAATCCATCACTATGTGTAGGCAAGTAGTTTCATAAGTTCCAAGCTAGTGCAAAGTCTAGTGAAATAATAGACGGGAACGGTGGAAATGTTTGCAACAAATTCAGGAACAGGCAACTGATCTTTGTGAGCTGAGCGTGGGTGCTGTTAGACGTATCCACGAAAGGACGACGAATATCGCAACTTGTATGACAATAATAAGTATCGTATCTCTATATAGCTGGTAGAGTAAAACAAACGCAATATTTAGTGAGTTATCAACGCTGTTTAAAAAGTGTTTGCCCAAGCGTGGCAGATTGTAAGAGTGACACCTATGTGGAATCTACAAACAGGAAAATACAATAAATTGTTCGATCTTTAAGTCATGAACTCAAAAGTTTTTGTTTAGTAGAACAATCTTGTAATGCTGTTCTATTTTTTTTATTACATTTAATTATTTATTAATTTTGTAATTTCCTTTCGTTCATTAGTTTCAATATGAATTGAGTTTGAATTTTTTTAAGGCCTTTAGGCAACTATGGCTCAGGCCGAGTTTCAATATGACTTCTACCGCCCAATATGTATACCTTAGATGATTATTGCAGTGATGTCAAAGGAGAAACACAACATTCGCGATACTCACTGTTCCTTCTTCAATTATTTTTTTCTCGTTTGCCTGCAGCAGCAACTTAAAACTTAGTACTACATTTCTGTTCAACTTTAAATACCGTACTAGCATTTGGTTGTCCTGTATGCACAAGCAAATAACAATACAAAGTTTCAAACAAGCATTTGTGCGATGAAATATCTTTACTATCATACATGAATTCACAGTTGGTCAAATTTTTCATAACGAATTCTTAGTTTTTCTCATACCAACAACTGTTGATTTCTGTTCTTCCTACAATGATGTTTATTTTTTTATCAATTATTAATACACCTCATACATTTTTTTTTCATATAGTATATTATTATTATTTTGTTTTATAAGAAAATTATAGCCCTCCTGAGATTTCACTATACCACCGGTTCATCCATAAAGCTCTTAACTTTTCATAATTGCTCTTAATTCAGTCAACGCTTTGATGGAAGCTAAAAAGTGTCTTTATACAAAAGACAGAAAAGTATATTACTTATTAAATTTCCATTTATGGTCTAAGCCAATCACATGTTGAAGGGATGAGTGATGTTCCTCGGCACGCACTCTTCAGGAAGGGAAACATTAAGACCAGGGCCTTTGTCTGAATAACATAAAAGCAGTAGACTGATGAAACTAAGAGAAACCCTTGAAAAAGATAATGCTGCTGTTGGCAGATGTAGGCGTGCGGGGTATCCAAAATCGGAGCGTAGTTCCAGACGAAGAATTCCCGAGCGCAATGACGTAGAAGAGAACAGGTTGGTGACTCACTGACTGAACAGCAAAACTGATTTCCATAGCTTTTGTTCAAAACCGTACTCTGCAATGCTTTCTTAAAGAGAAGTGAGGCTTTGATAATTATCTCTCTCTCTCTCTCTCTCTGTGTGTGTGTGTGTGTGTGTGCGTGTTCCTAAAACTGTTGCGTATATATCCGTATATTAAAAAGTTACGAACGCGTCCCACACCTGTCTTTGTAGTGATATGAAGTCATTTCTGAGTGAAAAAGAAAATGTGAACAATTCAAGTAGGACTCAGAAGAATGACATGCATAGAATAAAACTTTCCAATATTTAAAAAGAACTATTGGTAATGTAATAGCAAGGTAAACTTGAATTGCCAATCTTTTTATTAGAAAAAAAAATCTAAAATCACGATCAACTCAGCTCATCAAGTCTCCTTAATTACTTTTCTCGTCTGTCTCTGCCACATTTGAATTCTTTGGCGCAATCAATGTTAATTACATATGCGCTCTACTGTGTGAATTATGTAGTCATCGCGGGTAATACAATCTTCTTGTCTCATCCTGATTGATTCAATTCTTACAACTGCTTAGTGGTAGAACGTCTGTGTTGTATTCGGGAGGTCGTGGGTTCGAACTTTAGCGGGCGACCATCTTGACTGAGAACTTTGGGTTGTGTTCTCGTGTTTTCTTTGCTCTCACTAATTAACATTTCACCACTCATTCTCATCCAACAACTTCACCTTCGTAGATCTAATTGTTAGGAAAAATTGTGCGTTCTGTTTAAATTTCTAAAGGAGCGTCCCTTTCAGACATGAGAAAAATATTTGAGTCACAATCATCGGGTGTCTTGTCAAGTGTGATAAATATGACTTTTGTTGAAGCTACTAGAAACAAGAATATACATACATTACACCTAAGATGGGCTGGTCATGTAGCTCGGATGGAGGAAAGATAGATGATCATATTCTATCGTGATTGATAATCCCTAAAGAAAAGGACCATGAGATCGAGCGGCCGTAGCTAAATTGGTAAAGCATTGACTTCACATTCGGGAGTTTCTGGGTTTGATAACAGTCAAAAAATCGCAATGCCATTATATCGACTTAGAAACCTATTCTTAGCTCGAAATCACTGGCGGGCGAAGTTTCCACTCATATTGGATTGGTGCGATTGAAATGTCAGAAGACTGTTCGAATGCTTATAACAGAAAAAAAAAGTCAAAGTAACTAAGTTACTTCCCTTTGCATCTACATAGATCTACTATCGATCCGCTAAAGCCTGGTCCTGGACCCCACAGACAAAATAGTATAGTAGCTACGACGCCAAGAGTTAGTTTACAACATGACAAACATCTCTGTAGTTAGCGAACCTAGTCTCTGTCAGGAATTGGTCCCGGTTGCGGAAGAGTTGATAATACGCTAGAGATAAGTTATATGAATATGCAGGATTTCCTACTCTAATTACATTGACTTTTGTAAGATAAGGATGGAAGTTATCGTGCTATGTCTGTCGACCGCTTGTGGCGGAGTTCTCTCACTTTCTTCAAATTCAGCACAATTTTTTATTTTTATTTAAAGAAAGACCTGATGAATGATTTCAGCTGCAAACTAAAACACCAAAAGAGGCAACACTTTTCGTGGATGTACTGGCGAGTTAACACAGCGCCCTATAGACTCGTCACTGTGCTGAATTGTTCCAATTCCACTTTTCGTCAACAGATGACAATGGAATGCAAAATACAGTCCAATTTATTATTGACACCAAGAGAAGTGCAAACCTCAAAAAGGTGATACTTTTAGCTGGCGTTAGCTTAGGTAACACCCACTTATCCAACTTCTACACCTTTCCAGGCGTACCGAATAGTGGACCTTAACTTTGTCGAGAATGAGTTTCAAGAAAAATGACACTTACAGCATTTTTTTAATCAGTGGTTCTTTATACTACTAGAGTATCGCATTGATGAGTAATGAAATGATCTGAAAGACTTACCGATTCTTGAATTTTATTTAAGGTCGTTAGGCAAGTTTGGTTCATTCACATCGATTCTTGAATACAAATATACATTCTGATGTTCAACCATGAAACAGATTATGAAAGAAATGATCACAAATTATGCCAACTTCTCTTAATTTTAAGACGCTTATCTGAGAGATAGCATGTAAAATTTGCAGGATATGAGGGTTCGTGTCAGATTCAGCTCTTAATTCTTTAACACGAGATTCAAACCACCATTCCAAAGAATTAAGAGACCAATTATAAGCACTTGTTGCAAAAATGCCTCTCTCTTACATTGCCACGCCATTATGAAATGAAACGGGAAGCTTATCTGGTCTTTTAAAACGCCATTAAAAGAAAAAAAAAGAAAAAAAAACTTTTACAAAAAGAAGTGCAAAGTGATTCACTTTTAACTTTGGGTCAGGATCATTTTAAACAACTGTCTGATACTCTTCAAAAGTTATATCAGGTTTCTTATCGTCATATCTAAAATATCTTTCACAAACTGCACGATAGTAGGAAAACTGAATTATTAATATCAATCAATATTTGGTTTGTTCTTGGTTTCTTTTTTGGAACTATAGGTCCTTGTGGATTCACACTGGACAGGAAATAGAGAGTTCCTAATATGCGACAAAATTATCGAATAGTGCATCTAGAACGAATTAAAATACGAGGGTGTGCTGAAAATAATGCGTGTTGGTTCATAAAAGTCATAATAATAATGTTATATGCCTGAAATTTATATCACAGAGAGCACACCATCACACACAAATATTTTTTTCTTTCATGGGTAATGGAACAATGAAGACGAAGCAAAGACAAAAGGGTGATCAACGAATTTTTACCAAAGAGGGATGCACAGTTACAAACATCCATAGTAGGATCAGAAAGATGTATGGGGAGGAAGAAATAGACTAGAACAATGTTCGAAGGAGGGTCAGTACGTTTAAGGCAAGAGAAATCTCCATAGAGAGCAAACTACATAGTGCAAGGCTAGTTGAGTGTAGTGACTTGACACCCAGCAACGAGTTGATATGATTCGTAGAGATTGGTGAATCACAATTCCAAAATCATTGCATCTTGAACTGTGAACAACATGAAGCAGTGCACAGAATGCTTGAGGACCTAGGCTACGTAAAAATGTGTGCCACATCAGTTAACACCCGTTTTGAAAGACAGAATGGTGGAAATGTCTTCAGAACTACTGTCCCATGCTTGAAGCCGATGAAAAGAATTATTTTTCAATTTTGTTGACTGAAGATGAGGTTTGGATATACCAATATGACCCCAAAACTCAGCAACAGTCGATGAAGTGGCAGCACAGTAGCTCATCTAGGCCTAAGCAGTTCAAAAGTCGGCAGTCAAGATGATAGTTCTTGTTTACTGGGATGAGAAGGGAGTCTTTTTGCTAATTTTTTTTTTAAAAAAATGACTCCACAGAAACTAGTGAACGCTACATTGCGTTTATGAAGTAACTCAAAAGAGAAATCAGGAGAAAATTCTTGATGCTATCAAAATGCGTCATGACAATGCTCAGCATCACACTTTTCTATCCACATACCAACACCTTGCACAAATAAAAGAGAACGGAATCATAATTGCAATAATCACTGCAGTTGTAAGTTGTGACGTAATACGTGCTGTATAAATAAAACTTCCAAATCGCACTTTGCTAGCATGGTTCAGCGGATAAGACGTCGCCATGCTACGTAGGAAACCCGGGTTCGAACCCCGGCAGGGTAAAAAAATATTATCAAAATCAAAACATCTAATTTTCATAAGTTCTGTCATTGATTAGATCAGATTAGGTTGTTTTTTTTTTACACGCGATACACTAGCTCGCAACATATACTTCACTGGGAGCATTACTATTATGATCCGGACGTCAAATGGATTGGTCAGTGGTGATCTTTCCCCCTTTCAGTCCTGATCTAGCACCATCTGTGAATCTCTTCCGTGTGCCTGAATGATGGCCTTCGGGGTAGCAGATTCATTAATACAGACAATGTGAAAGATGTCATTAAGATTTGATTCAGAAAGTGTTCCAAAAAAATTTTCCGAAGTTCAAAGTTGGTGCAAATGTGTTCAGTGCAAGGGAGATAATTTTGAACAGTGCCATTGTGTGTGCAAAGGATCAGTGTACATATGTATGTAGTTGAGTCTTGTTCATTAGAAAATTATGAGCAAACAGGCATTATTTGCAGTCACTCGTCGTATAATAAACAGAAGGTAAGATAAATGTTTTATGTAGAAGAGATGCACTATGGAAGTCAGGGTAAGTAAGCTAATAAGCTGTAATCGATTCGGCAGTTTAGTCTAAAAATACAACTGGATTATTAAAAGCAGTTTCCAATGGATGTTCCAACATGGCATCCCGTACCAGTTCGCTCTGTCCATTTTCTCTCCTGTCATGTGAAAACGCTCTTGCGAAACGTTGTGGCTTTTCTATTGTGTTTGTGAAGTTTGTATACGCCTGTCTTGGTATTCTATAATGTAAGTACCGTTTATCTACCTTTCTTTACCATCATATATACAGAGTGTCCAATTCATATACGCAAAAAGGCCGGGAGATGATTTGTCACACCAAAATAAGAAATAATGCTCCTATAAACATGGGCCCCGATTTCGATTCGTTTTGGATACAGCGTTTCCAACTTCGAGCCCGATGTCGACGCCTAACAATGGGAAGAAAATGAATAATTCTCAATAAATCAGAAACGACGCATTGAATGAAAATTTGTTTATCTACATGGTGGGTATCAAGAGCGTAAGTACGATATCACCAAGTTGTCAGTGTTGCCAACCTGATATATCGTTTATTTTTTAAGTGGCACCACGTCAGTTTATTTGGTATTTCGCATCCACTAGTAATTATGATTTTACACAACTTTATAATTTCCTAGGATATTTCATCCATAGTTTGCAACACTGAGAATCAGGTGACATCGTACTCTCTCTCTTGATATCCACCATGTTGACAGAAACAAATTTCCGAAAATCAAATTTTCACTCAATGCGCCGTTTCTGATTTATCGAGAATTATTCATTTTCTTCTCATTGTTAGGCGTTGACTTTGTGCTCCAAGTTGGAAACGCTGTATCTCTAAAACGAAGCGAAATCGAAGCCATGTTTATAGGAACTTTTATTCTTATTTTGATGTGACAAATAATCTCCCCAAGTGTGTATATGACTGGGACATCCTGTATATAGTCTTGATCTCAATAATCTTGCACAAATGAATAACTTTACAAACATTCACATATTTAACTTATTTCTCATATCTTCTTTCATCCATACGGCATTGATCCTATAAAACAGGAACCGTATTTATTTAATTCAACTTAAATATAACAATTAGTATGATACTTTTCGAGCAAAACAAATTGCATTACAAGTGGATTGTTACAAATGGTACTGAGTTATTGTTGAAAGTTATAATATCTTTGATTCAAATGAAACCACTGTGCATTTGATTTTTCAACAATTTTATTCCAGCATGATTTTTCTAAAAACCGGACAAAACAAATACGAATGTTATTTACACCTCATTAAATATCCATTGAGCGTTCCATCGACTTCACTGTTGGTTAGCGAGATTAGCTGCTATACTGGGACTATTTATCACCTCTCCTAAGCTTTCCAGTAATTCTTTTCTGTAATCGTCGAAGTCACCGTCTATTTCATCAATTACTTTGTCCTCAATAACCCATAGAGTACACTCCGTTTCTCTGATCAGTCGCTCGTCGTGAGAAACAATTATGACACCTGTAAATACATCAAGAACAAAATACACAAAAATAGTACCAGCTGAAAATTGCACGAATTTTTATTACTACAATTCTATAGAAAGGCAGATATGGTGACGCGGAAAAATACTTAGCAGACAACCTCAAAGCTTCTGCAATGTTATTAATCATAGATTTGAACTTTCCCACACATAACAAAACGTAATTGAAAATATTAGTGATTACTAAGACATAAAACACAGAAAAAATATACAGTTATCTACAGAAATATTACAAGCAAAGTGAAGGCGTTAGGGATCCCGGCAGGTGGCAGGGTTAGCACGCTCGCTTTCTGTGCACCAAGTTACAGGTTAAATATAGGTGGGAATGCATTGGAAGGGGTATTTTGGAGCCCACTTTTCCAAAAACTGTAAGTCTCGTTGATTCGAAAACAATTCAGTTAAGTGAATGCTTTTACTGGCAGTAAGGAGTCAAAGAATAAGAACTGCACTAACACAAGGTACTGAAATATCCCTGTTAATTTTTACAGTAGTAGCTGCTGCTTAGCCAAGTGCTCTTTTAGCGGAGCTCCCGAAAGAATTAAAAAGTAGCGGGCTCCGGCTTTGAAAGTTAGATAAAGCGGCGGTGGTAAGTAGTTTCGTTACGCTTTTGGAATGAAAGTCACCTGGCAGGTCAAAACCCTGTATGGCTGTCAAACCAAAGAAACTAATTACTTATTTGTGAACAAACTTTAATAAAGGCAGAGGAAACAATACGAAGCTTATGTTTAGGAAACAATACGAAGCTTAATGTTTATCTCCTACGATATCTGGTTCTGGAGAAATAACAAGGAAGCAATAAAAACTTCAGTCGATGTCCTAAATACTGGTAAAAAAAATTAACTTACTACTAGGCTCGAATTTCTATAACGTAAAAACTTTATAGACATATACATTCAAGGATCCCCTCAAAATTACCAAAATATGACTAAAATCTAAAACTGTCACCTAACAAGGTTGCTAAAAAATTACTAAGTATGCATTTTAATAATCATTATTTGCAGTAACTGACATTCACAACATATTGCTGAGACTATAAAGAGATAACAGATCTGTTTTCTTGTTGTTTTTGTAAAAAGAACAACCACAGCAAGTTCGAGACACTAATCTATACCACAGATACTAACTTATCCAAACTGAAATAATCACCCTCCAATTTACTTACTGGTTCCTTTAATCTCAAGCAGTTACAATCTGACATTCATACTTGCATTCTTCCGTGCAAATTTCTTGTACGTGTTGTTTCCGGAGGATGTCTCTAGTAAGACTATGTCGTAGTGTATCTATTATATTTCTTGGAACATAACAAGAGACAGGTTCCTATACCATATTTTCGAACGTAAGGAGTTTTATTTATTACAAAAAACTAAAAACCATCTATCACTCAAAACTATCTACAGAAAACTGGAAGCAGGAAATACACGCGGCATCAAATCATAGTAACATGCATAAAGCAAACATTCCCTCAGTAAAAAGAAGAACACCAACACTAAAAATGATGACTACAAGCGTTTTCGCAAATCGATTTCTTCGCATGCTCATGTAGTATAGGAAGGTAAGTAAGAAAGTGAACTATTGTTTTTCTCAAGATAGTTTAGCGGTCTCGGAGGTATGCTCTGAAATAGCGGAGCGTGTCACCGTATGTGGAATTTGGAGCACGTTCCTACACATTAACGTGGGTGAAGGGTAAGTATGGTAAAATATTTGAAACGTGTTTGTTTGTAGAATATATATTCACGAATAAAATTTATATGTAAAAACCTGTGCATTTATTACTTTAGTTTCTGTAAAATCGGTATCCATATTTTTATCCAACTGCCCACGATCCAAATTGAGTACTGGTTACTTTTTTGTGTATGGGAGCACTTACACAGATAATTCTTCCTTTGTGAATTTTGAGTTTTATTTATGGCCTTTAGGCATCTAAGGCTCAGGCCGGGATAGGAGAGGGGAAAGGAATCAGGAAGGTGTCGACCAGGGCCTATGTTGAAGGTGCCATCCTGCCTGGTGTGACAGGAAAAACCTGTCAGGTAAGTCAGCCGCTGGGGTCGAACCCACGACCTCCCGAATGCTATGACAACGCTCTATCAACTGAACTACGACGGCTCGGTAATTCTTTCTTTGTGTCTGTCAGTTTTGTGTAGAACCGATGCATTTGAAATTTTATGTTTAGTAGCCTTGAGATGTTGTGACAGTCCTGGCGTTGAAGTACTATTGTTTGCATCGCGTATATGAAAGCACTCAATTTGGAGAGTTGGATAAAATATAAACATTAATTTTACACAAGCTAAATAATAAATACACAGGTTTTCCATACATTTTATTCAATATACATTCTCGAAATTAAAAACAAACAGTATATAAATAAAGCTACAGCTTTCAAAAAGAATTTCAATATTTTTAGCATCACCTTACTTGCCTTTCATCCACATACATGGAGATTATGAACAAACGAATGTGTTCCATACTAAATATACACACATGCTCTGTCATTACAACGCACACCTCCGAAAACGCTAGAAGATCCGCATTTTTATTTTATTATTAATATTATCATTATTTTGTTAGTGTTAGTTTTTCTTTTACTTAGAGGATTGGATACAAGTATCAAGATAACGCAATGTTACGTTCCTCTCCACACTGTATCCTGCATTGATTATAAACTGACTGGCATAATTTTCGATATATAGAACCAAATCAATACTATAGTAAAACAATGGCATTTAAGAACTACAAAAACGATGGAAAGTAACATTTGCTCTACAAGCAGTTGAAAATCTGAAATTTAAAGAAGAGGAACCATTCGATCAATAAATGTGATTTTTTTTGGGGGGGGGGGGGGGGTAAAATTTGAGTGCTGGAAACAAAGAATGGAAAATCGTCTTCTGCCTGCAGAAGAGGTTGAAATTTCAGATTGGACCACAGTGTTGTAAGCAGAATGTTGACCAGACGGTGCTGCAAAGAATGTTACATTCCGTGGGACTGAAGTGGAGAGTTTGTGTAAGAAGATAAGAGTTCCAGAACGACAGATTACTAGAGATTTTCGTGAATTAATGACAAAGAAAATGCCTGGTGCACTATTAAAGTTACTACCGACAGAATCCCCATTTCTATGTTGAATGTGAGCGTAGCTTCTTCTAGATGAACCGGATTTTCACACCGACAAGAGCCTTCTACAAATGAAGACCGTAGTACACGATGCTCATAAATTAAGTTGGGTTTACTTTGAGTGTTTTTCAACGGTTACCATCAATTCCTAGCTTCTGAAAGGCATGTGTTCTTTCCATTTGATATATACAATATCCATCTGCCATCAGTAAAAAAGGAGAGCTTCAAAGGCCTGGCACGTTTCGCTTTTCTTGTGTTATGAGATGAGATAGTAGAGTTCCGGTAAACTTATATTTGAAGATAAAAAAAAGCCCTGAATAACAGCATTATTGAAACATACTACATTATAAGAAGAAACGAGAAATAAAAAATCAAGATTTGTTACCCACGAAAATAATTAATTCTAGTAATACAAAAATAGTGCAACATCGAAGGAAGAGTCTGAACCTGGCCAAACTAGCAAGAAGAAAAATAGTATGTGTAAGAACAAATATGTTAACTCCGACGTTAATTCATACAATCAGTTGCTGGCATACGATGCCTCAAAAGTTGTGAGTATCTGTATTAAATATCAAGGGGGTGGTGGTGCTGGTGGTAATAACAATGATATAAACATACCTATTCGCCAAATTCAAACGAAATATAAGAGAAAAATGCTTACCAAATTTGAAATAAAGCTGTTTGTCTAAATACGTCTGTTCTAAAATATAGATTTCAAGTTCCAATCGCCTACAGATAACGAGCCTAAATTTAATCACGCACGACAAAAGAGGAAAAATTTAACGACACAATAATTCACTGGAAACAAAGAAATTGGAATCAACAATGTGAATTAGTATAAACGAAACACATCAACGGTACTATGCGTCTATTTAGAAATCAGTAGACTGAAATCTCTATATCTATCACTGTACAAGTGTTCGTCACTTATTCCTCTCCTCATGATAACGAACTACGTTCGAAATCTCGAAATTATGCCGTATTTGTTTGTCTTCGTCTGGAATATAATAAGATGTACGTAAATTTCTTCCTTTTTATCTTAAATTGTCCTTCTGGCTTTCCTTGTTTTAGTTATAAAGATTATAGATAACAGATAAAGATACAAAATGCAGTATTTGATCTTCCAATTCTTTTCCTTGTGAACACTTACCTCCTTTATATTCGGTAATTGCTTCGGCCAACGCGTCTATCGATTCAATATCTAGATTATTTGTAGGTTCATCCTGAAAGTAGAAAGAAAATAGAATAGCACTGATATATCTTAAAGATATAAAATGATTTTCTTCTAAAGGATTATAAATTTAAGTGGATTGAAAAACTAACCAAGTAAATTCAGAGGTCTATTTCCAAACGAGCCCTTGTCCAAACAATTTGAAATTGAGACACTGGCACTGTTTACAGGGTTCCCACTCATTTGCCAAGATCAAATTCCCTGACTTTTCCAGGTTTTCCAGGTCACTACTCAGAAATTTCCAGGTACCCCATTTTGTATATATATCATAATTCCATGGGAAAATAAAGATCATGTTGCATGAAAATAAAGATACATCAAAATATTTCACTGTATTCTTCTCTTAAATTGCTTCATGGTTGGCACATTAGCCTCCAAGTAATTTCAAAAACGATCTAACATTAAATGCCTGCTGTAGCTATATGAATTTCAAACCATAAGCAATCAAATTCCCTGACTTTTCCAGGACTTTTAGTGCTAAGCTGGATTCCCTGACTTTTCCAGGTGAGTGGGAACCCTGATATTATTACCAAAACTTCTTGATTGATCACGAGTATATGTATTTTTTGTAAAGAAAAATATCTTTCTTTGAACCAATTATCCTTTAAAAAAAAAAAAAAAAAAATTAGTTTTTAATTTCCTTACTAAAAAATCCGTTAAAAAATATCGGAAGCGGAAAATTGTGGTTTGTCTGGAACAGCAGAAAATTTCCTGCGAGTACATTGGGTAACGATAGGATCTTTTCGCCATTTAACGACAAATCCGTATCAAAAGGCACCGATAAAAATTACTCGAACTGCTACTAAGGAAATTAAAAACTAATCGGACAAAATTGGAAGGGGTTGAATTTGCAAATTTGGATGCGGATATGTTGAACGGTTATAGATTTTACCTAATATTCATACATCATTGTTTGACACACACATATTCAATTTGAGTTCTAATATTATTCAACAATAGAAATATAATTCCAGTCATTTAGAAAAAAAACAAAAAACAATTTAATTGTCGTGCTCTATGTCGTTATGAACACGACAATTTAGTGTCCACATAAAATAATGATTACATAATTACATTTGTTCCCATTTGTAAAATATACATAAATTGTGGACCATTCTGCGAGCACGTGAATCCAGCGGCGGTTTTTTCTACAAGACCCATTCATTGGGTATGACGAGGTTTATCGACGTGATGTGGAAGGAATATCAATATTCAACCTATCTGTAAGAAAACTTATGTTTTTTCTAGAGATTACTAATTTTGAAAAAAGAAGATGAAGAAATGTGTCAAACTGACTTCAGGCGTTTCAAATGAATGGAAGAGGAACAGTAGAAAACTATACAAACAATTAAATCAAGCACGACTGAGAGAAGAGAAATTAGAATTAGCTATGAAAGAACAATAGAAGCTGCAGCTTCCTTTAGCATGAACGCCATCAAGTTGTTTTTACGCCATCGCTCCTATTTGCTTCTGACATACACCGGGACCGAATTTGAAGATAAGAAGTATGTGTGTGGCCCTGCAGCAGATTATGGTAAGTCCTGCTGGCTCAATGAGAAAGTCAAGTTTGGATTCAATTTTTCAAAAATTCCCCTGATGGAAACACGATAAATTTGCCTCCAGTTCTGTTGAGAAAAGGGCCCTAACAAAAAGACTGTTTCCATATATGGTCACTTGAATGTACAACCAGCTTTGAAGGAAAATGGATGGGGTACTGAACCGTTTTAGCTGGTCGAGAAGGATAGAAAGCTCTATGGCCGAGTATCAACTGATGCCAAAGGACCTGTTTGCGGTTGGTTGAATGCCCTGCATGCTAAGCCACATGTGTGGAAATTCCAGTTAATTGAAGTTTGAAGGACTTGTGTATTCTGGCTAGTTATCAGTTGCTGCTTGGAGGGCTACAAAGTGGATGGTCACGTTTATTGCGTGCAGAAGCTCATCGTGACTTGATCCACAATGTATTGAGGTGCACAAGATGACAAGGAAGAAGGAAGTAAAATTCAGGTTTTTCCAAGGTTTCAGTTGGATCAGGAGTCAAATTTTGAAACAAAAGCACTTAATCGACTCAGGAGGGTCGACTTCATGAAATCGACCAAGCAAGTAGAATGGCGTTC
The DNA here is from genome assembly GCA_022664845.1 of Lepisma saccharinum. Classification (NCBI taxonomy): domain Eukaryota; kingdom Metazoa; phylum Arthropoda; class Insecta; order Zygentoma; family Lepismatidae; genus Lepisma; species Lepisma saccharinum. The sequence goes on from JAGDQP010003014.1 coordinate 30,528, forward strand.
CAAAATTTGACTCCTGATCCATCGACTCAGGAGGGTCGATTTCATGAAGATAGGTTTCAGTTGGATCAGGAGTCAAATTCATTTCTTGTGGAGCGAAATTCTACAAGATGGAAAGCCTCATAACATCAAGCAGTTGAAACGTTTAAATAAGATTGTTTTCCTGGTATCCTATAATGAAGTTCTACAAGGATGTTCTGGAAGATAGAGAACTTGCTAAGTTAGCTTATTACAACGACATTGTTGTTGGAGACGTTTGCTGCAGAGTAGATACTTCCCAGAATTCAAGACGTTTGCATATGACATTACGATGCTTATATCCGTATGAACTGGCACAAAGATGCTACAGCATGTTTTTAATTATGTACAGTAAGTTTTCAATTTCGACAGCATATTTCTGCACGTCAAATCAACAATGAAGAAGCCACTGACTTTTATAAGAAATTCCGTTTTGAAATTGTAGAACCGTCTGACGCAAATCATACAGAAAATGCTTCGCTCAAAGGCAGCAAATGGTATTTTAAAAGAAGAAAAACATTATAATGTTCATGTCAATTATTGGCTGAGGAAAACGAAGTGTACTTGTACCTGCCTCATTATGAAGACAGAAGAGAATGACTATGGGGAACATATACATTAAATGCCCCCTCTATTTTGTAAAATAATATGTTTTGAAGTACGTTGATTAAACATAACAGTTCGTTAAAGATGTTCTGTTCTGTAAAAGAAGTTGTACCACAGCAAGAAAGATTTGAGTGATTCTGGATCAAGCTAAAAAGTGGAACTTAAGTGAAGTTATTTTTTCGTTTTTTAAAGTTTTCACCGCTTATTAGACTGTGATGTATAATCTAAACACTGGAACTTTGAAGTGTATGTTAACAGTCCTCATAGGATACTAATTATTATTTGAATGAAAAGTTAATGTTTGACAATGCCTGTTTTGAACATTGACTTCTGATAATGTCTTAAAATAAGACAATTTGCTAATTTTTTACAACATGCTTTGTTGTATATTATAATTATGTTGCATTAATGCTACAGAGAAACTATTTTTCAAGTGGAATTCTGAAACGAAGATGAAGTATTCGTTTAATGAAATATGTCCTTCAATGCCATTAAACAAGTGTGCAGAGAAGAAAGTTTGTTGCAGTCCAGTAAGAGAAGAGAGAAAGTGAAATTGCGTAATTCTGTGCCATATAGAAGCTAACAAAAAAGTGAGTAATCTTTGTGAAATGGATCGCTGCACCTGCTTTCCAGGACGGTTCTACATATTTTGCCGAAGACGACTTGGGCCACGACTATGGACTCTCTCTGGTATTACGATTGGAAGTGACGATGAGATTTATCTTCCCTCAATCACTCAGGCTATAGAACTCCCCGCAGGAACTCCAGAAACGTTAAGAACAGAATGGAAAATTAATCAAAAGAACATCACTAAAACTGTTCGTCAGATTGCTTACTGGAGGAGCATCATGGAAAGTGATTTAAGCTTAGTGGAGGAAAAAGAAAAAATCAAATCTCTTCTATTAAATAACTCATTTAGCAAGACTTCTATGCTCCCGTTTGTTGTACAAGCTGCTAATCAAGATGAAAATGACTTCCTTGATAAAAGTTTACGAAACGCATACCATCACTTAAAACAGGAAAGAAGAAGAAGGATGAAACGTTTCAGAAACAAAAGGAATGAATTGCTGTTACAAATAGGTTGTCCACATATTACTTCAGTAGCAACTCCGCCACCTACTGAGCAAGAAGATGAAGTAGAACAACCAACCGTGGAACCACCACCAACAGAACAACAGCAGCAACAAAAACAAGATCAAGAAAGAACAAGAAGGAGAAGAGTCATCATCATAGCAGCTACACTTGGTACTGGTGCTCTGTTCTATTACATGCACAACAGAAGATCTTTATGATTTCGTTCCGGTTTTCTCGGAGATTCCAGCCTGGGTTAAATTATTGTAATATCCAGTGCGCTTAGAACAAATCTAATTCAATTTTAGAAAAAAAAAAATATTATTTCGAAGTAAAATTATTCTGGATCATTTTGATTTGAAACAACAACAACAGTAACTGGATTTTAAAGATGAAAGACATACAAATAAACCATTAGTGGATTAGTTTTCGAGGGAAAAAAAAATATTGAGGGGAGATTTTATATTTTAGCATTTTGCAATTATGTTCTTTTTTCATTAATTATTTTAATTCTTTCCTGTTGTTCTAACAACTTTCATTTCAATTAATTCTTTTTCACTTACTTTAATTTTCCTTATTCATTTATTATGTTCGAATCTTCAAATAATATATTGGAACCTTTTTTCGTTTTGTAAGTAAGTGAATAAAATTGTAATTGTTTTATAATCTCAAATAAAACGTCAAAAAATAAAAAAAAAACTTTTTTCTTCTGTCTTAATAGTCTATTTCAACTAATACTCATGGAAAATGTTGTACGTTTACACTCAAAATATTTCCTATATTAAATGGAGTCAATGAATAACTTGCTACTTAAAAAGACTTTTAGAAGTAATATCCAACGAAGTGAACATTGGTTTTAAGTAGCAGCATTATTAATGGTAACTTATTTCAAGATGCAGGATAATTATTCCAATTGCTCCTACTTTGCTATGGAAAACACATTTCACCTCGCTTACAACCAAGAAGAGATGCATTAAAAACTTTTGTTACAAGAAGCGAAAAACTTTAGTTCATCACATCATCCTGCAGATGAACTAATGTGGCTAATTTTCAAAATGTGGTCATTGAACCTTCGAATAAAGAAAACCTTTTGTATCCCGGAATTCGGATTATAAGTTAAGAAAAAAAAAAAAAAAACTCAAGTTTCAGATTTTTGTTTCACTTTGGCTTTTACCGTCTTTCCATCAAAAACTAACATCACAGAAAAAAAGATATACGCAATTGAACCAATGTTGAAGAAAGATTTACAAGAAATAAAACTTGAAATACAAACAAACAAACACAAAAAACCTCAGCAGAAACTAAGCACTTTTTTCAATAAGTTTTCAGAAAAACCCCAAATTCAAGAAAAAAATCAAAACAAGTTTCTAAAAGTGGTTGAGATGTCATTGTAAAGATCTCATCCCAATGTTTCCAACGGAACATTGATCATCCAGATAGGATGCTCGTTGCTGATACTTGGCGGTAGTTTATGTGCACCGTCCCCACAACTGGTCTCCGCCTAACTTGTTTCTTAACCAACTTGGTCAGAATGGCATCGAACTTCCTAGTTTTGGTTTATTATCTCTAGAATCGCAATTCTTTGTTAAGTAATACAACGCTTGTACTCAGTCATTTGTTTAGTCTCCTCCAGTTCCACATCTCGAAACGCTTACAGCTTATTTCACCACCAGATGTGCATGGAATGCAGTTCTATTTTGATTCCGAACTAAATTAATTCCTACAATAAAGAACATGAAATCTAATTTTTTGAGTTGTAAAACTGAAGTTTTCAGATATTTTTTAAATTTTTTATAGAATTTCTTCCCTTTTCTTTCCCTCTCTCTGACAAAAATCAACACAAATTATTCTTTCACAACGAGAAATTTATTTCCATTATTCAATACATGGATATCGTTTTGAGTGAACCACAGTTGCCAGGTCATTACACTAATCACACTACCATTTTTACTTTACCTTACGGTAGATATTAAATTTCTATTATTCTTAATGTTCATTTCTCAATCTCAACCAAATGCGTAAGAGTTCTGTACACACACACACACACACACACACACAAAACTTGTACTTTGTGAACTTCACTGTCTTCCTCTCTACTTGAAAAAGTGTGAATACACGAAATATATTGACTTTTTTATGTGTACATGTGAATATGTGTGATCTAATGCGAAAGTAAGATGTATTATCCTTTTTTCCCCCTTCATTTGTCTTAAATTTACCTTATATATATATATAGATATTTGAGTGTAGTTTGTGATGTCAGAAGATGCTCTTATATCTTTTGTGGCAGGTGTGGAAAACACGTCAACTTAAAAAAAAAAAAAAAAAACTTAAAGATATACTTTTCTTAAATAATTTGTACTAAAAGTAAAAAATAATTTTGTTTATGTATGACTAAAAAGAAAAGCATGGGGCGCTCTATCATATATAGTCACTTTATAAATTCTTGAATTCGCGCCTCATGCTTTACTATTTAGTCATGCATAAAAAAAAATAATTGTTACTTTTAGTACGAATTGTTTAACAAAAGTATGTCTTCAAAAAGTCCTTTCATTATTTTTTTTTCGAGTTATTACGGTGTTCGGATACTTTTTCTCACACTAATTTTTTGTGACCCAAATTCTAAAGTGTCTTGCATCTAGTCAAACCTCATATAGTTAGAGGCTAGTATTTATTTTAGGATGAAGAAACCCATTGCCCAAAATTTTTGTATAAAGAGGTTATATTGTTGTTGATAACTTTTATTGTTGATAATTTTTAAGTAGGATTTATTTGAGACGAAAATGCATTTTGACACCTTATCACTCTTGAGCAACTCCCAGAATTCAAGATGGCGTCAGCCGATGTCATCACTGTTCAATGCATTGTGCCATATAACTGAATAATGCCATATAGCACACCTAAATTTTGGTATTAAGTGTTTTTAACGTTAGTAACTGTGACGATAGTCTTATTTAAGATGAAAAGGGCTGATGACATTTTGTCACCCTTGTGCAACTCCCACAATTCAAGATGGCGTCCGCCAATAACGTCACTTTAAAATCATATTACACCCAAAATTTTGGTATTAAGTTTTTTTATCGTTGATGACTTTTAAGTAAGGTCTGTTTGAGAAGAAAATAACTGATGGCACCTTATCACCCTTAGGTAACTCCAATAATTCAAGATGACGTCCGTGGATAACGTTACTGAGCAACTCATTGTCCCATATGACAGAATAATAGCGCATGGTACACTCAATTTTTTTGTTTTAAGTTTTTTAAATGTTAATAACTTTGAAGTAGAGTCTATTTAAAAGGAAAACTGCTGTAGTATCTTGTCACTTAGGAATTCCCAATATTCAAGATGGCATCTACCGATAACCATCACTGTTCAACACACCGTGTCATATGACTGAATAATGTGCAATATCTCGGAAACTATAAAGAGGACAGAAAATACTACTATGTTCGTTACCCATGTCAGTTCCAGATTTTAAAACTGAAAATTATTGGAATCATCTTGAAGGAACATAGTGAAAGCGGCTGCTTCAACAGTGACTTCATGAAGATATATTTTTGAACTCATTTTCTTTCAAGCATGCTTTCATGCATAAAAGAATGTGGTTGAGACTAAGATAGCTGCTGCATTTAATGGCTCTTTCAACTCCTCTGTCTCAAAGTTTTGTAGCTAACTTTATGTACAAAGTATTAAAGAGTGAAATCCACAAGTCTGAAATGTTAATTGCATCAGGAGCATCATTTTCCTAAATATGCAAAGGTATCATTAATATATTTACATTGCCGTTGTTATCATTTATAAATACGGCATTGCCTTTAAACATCTACACTGGCACTGGTTCTAG
>JAGDQP010003014.1:51584-82248 GCA_022664845.1 Lepisma saccharinum
CTCTCTCTCTCTCTCTCTCTCTCTCTCTCTCTCTCTCTCTCTCTCTCCAAACGCTGTTATAAAGGGAAGACACTGACAGCAATTTAACCTAATTAGCCTCGGCTGACTTGGGAACTTTGAGCTGGAAATAATCAGCTAGGTTTAGGTTCTGAAAATTAAGAATTTGAACGTTAAAAAAATCCAAAAATTTTCAAGCATATTTAGAGCTAGTAAAATGTAATTACTAGCTCGAAAGATATCTCTTATATAACCAAGCATTAGATTAAATCTAATATATTAGTCGGATTTGTAAACTAATGTTATCCAAGCTAGAACAAGCATTAGACACTACAATCTAATCCAAGTTTCTAACATCGCTTTGCTTGTCACAAAAGGCCAAGGTCTCTCGATTCACCCTCGCTTGAGAAGGTCTGCTCATAAGACCATCACTTTAAAACGACTTGGTGGTTGTAAAACTGTGACGTCAGGGAGGAGCAAAACCCACTTTCTCCGGAAAGGTCTATGATAGATTAGCTATAGTGAAGACAAGTTAGCATTTTTGTGTGCGCAGCTAGACAAGAGGCGAAAAGAAGAAATGCAGCTAGACAGAAACAATGGCTCCAAATGGTGCCCTCCAACTGATGTAGGTAAGTTTATAAATGTTTATTATGTAGTTAGTATTTATTTTTACTTAGTTTTCATGTAGCTAATTGTGTATACTGTATAGAAACATGTACTTGTGTTACCGACTTGAGTGCAGAAGTATCAGTGAGCCATAAACACGTCTATTTCGCACGGAGACAACAAACTAGCTATGCTCATCTGTGACGTCATGCGACCTCCATCAACGAACAGACCTTCCAAAGCGCTCAAGAGATCTTGACAAAAGGCCACCACTTCTACCAGCTTCATTTTCAAACATCAGTTTCTGACCTTGATTATAAAGTGCCGCCAGGTGAAATGAAAAATATTAATGATGATATTGCACATTTACAAACTGCACGATCATACTATGACACGAGAGTTAGTTATATTCATTAACCCACGTCTACTTACTATGCATTCCAAGAATTGGAGGCTGCAATGGAGGAGGATCTGGGAAGGAAAATTTCACTATATATTCCCGAGGCTTTTGAAGCAGTTCTGCCGGTGCTTGGTCTTCTTCGTTGCGCTGCATCTTACTGCGATTCTTCTCCTGTTTCCTAGTCAGTGCATCCTTTTGTTTCTTCTCCTGAAAGATGGAAGTAAAAATTAAGTAAATTTATGACTGTTCATTTGAACCAGCATAGTACTATCGAGTAATTCATTACAGTAGATGTGGGCAAATACGGATTATAATTTGTATGATGGTAAAAGAAAATGCAGCGTGCTATGTTGAAAATAATGTTTTTGTGTGTGGCAGGTGGCAAAAGTGTTAAAATGTCACGCACGCACCTGCTATTTGTATCGGCGCAGTAGTCAATTGCGAGGAAAAATGGGTGAGGCAAAGGTATACGTCAGCGTGGAACAGTGCATTATCATCAAATTACTGACAAAAGAGTCGTAAACAGTTGAAAATCTTTCCAAGATTGAAAAGACGGTACGATGAGCGTATACTGTCCAGTGTCAGAGTCTATAAATGAAGCAGCGTGTTTAAAAGAGGAAGGGACGCGGTAGAGAATGAACCTCACGAGCGCCGGCCTAGGACTTTTATTACAGATGAGAATAGTGACTGTATCGAGTCATTCGGGAAAACAGGTAAATAACTAACGGTCTGAAATTCTGGACATCAGTGCAGGTAATCTGAAAAATCTGCAATACTCCAAATAATGTACCCTATGGGTCTCCCATGTGCTGACGGATGAGCAGAAATCAAGACTACAAGTGGCGCAATCACTACTGTCGTGGTACGAGCAGGAAGGTGAACGCTTTTTTGTGTCTATCACGACACAGAACGAGATGTGGGAGCATTACATCATGCCAGAGAGCAAACGTTCGTCGATGGAGGGAGTTACCCAGGGCCTCCGAAACAGAGAAAAAGCTAAAACCACGTGCTCTGTGGGAAAGATAATGGTCACCATCTTTTGGGACTTTAAGGTATACTGTAGGTAGATGATCTCACAGCTCGTCGCACAATCAACGCTGACTAGTTACATGTCAAGTGAAAGTAAAGACAGCCACCAGCAACACGAGAAAAAAAAAGGCACAAACATATCGCAGGATAACGCCCGTTCACATGTGATTGCATGCACCATGGAAACCATACTGAAACTGAAAGTAAACGTTCTACCACAACCGCCATATAATCCGAACCTCGCACTCTGATTATAATTTTTTCAGCCCTCTAAAGAAATTTCTCAGTGGAAAAATATTTCGCACTACTGACAATCTCACGCAGGCTGTTGAGGAGTGGCTCCATGGGCAACCAAAAGCCTTCTTGCTGTGTGCCCTTCCTAAGCTTGCTAACCACTGGCGCAAGTGCATCGCCAACCAGGGGGATCATGTTGAAGTTTAGCTCCGTGAGTTTCGGACAACAAGTATTTGTTTTCTATTTACCAATTATAATTCATATTTGCCCACACCTTATACACCTTTATGAAGTCCAGCTCCAGCAGTGTATTGCTGGAGAAGGGTCAGGGGAAAAAACAACAACAGGTAAGTCAATTTTCTTGCCTAATAGAGTAAGTGGTGGCATTCGATTCAGAATAGAGAGAGGCTTCTCCAGAGATATGAAATGGGGAAAGATTCAGACTGGTCAAGCGTTAATTGTGCTCAAACATTTGCCTGACTGTAAAAACCAGGACTTTTTTTTTTTAGATTACATTTTTAGTTTTGTGTATTTTGAAACACGCTGCTTTACCCGTCCCCCCCCCCCCCTCTATCTCTCTCCGTAGCTCAGTGGTAGAGCGTTGGCGTAGCATTCGGGAGGTCGTGGGTTCGATCCCAGCGACCGACCATCTTCAAACTATTCTCACAAAGCAATGTTTGGTAAGGTTCTACATGACAGTGTTTATATGAGTTGGTAAGATTCTATATGACAAGGTTTATACGAGACAAAAATAAATACTAACTTTACAGATATTAGCAATCATCAGAAACAAAATTAAAACATAGCCTTATTGTAATTTTACATTTCTGGAATTGAAACGTCTTAGGGTTACTTGGCTATAGCCGTAACAGAACGAAGTGGAAGTAGCGGCCAGGACTTCCACTGAAAGTATAGCTTCGTGCAACTAAGGAAAACCTTAGCAAACCTATTAAGTTGGCTGTCGTGAGCGAGTCTCGAACTGAAACCGCCATGATTTACCTCTTTATTAGTTTCCGTAATCTTTGAAGCAGAATAATGCTACCCTGAATAAGAATCTGCAGTTCTCAATAATACATTAAATACTTTTCGACTGAAATTTATCTCTAATGAGATCTATTCTTTTAACTTGTCCATATACAAGTATTTATAGATGATGCAAAGTTGTAAGCTAATAACTGTAATGGCCGGCCAAGGTAGTCGTGCGGTCTGATGCGTTAGGCTACAGTCTCCAAGGCTACGGGTTTTAATCCCGCCTGGGGCACAGATGTTTGTGGATTTTAACAAGCATTGGATTCATACAGTCGAAACAGGTCGAAGTCAAAAAATACTAAAATGGCCCCCGACCTGAGCCTGGGATGCCTAAAGGGCATAAATAAAATTCAAATATGCTAAAATGGCCCACACAAAATTAAGTTTTCTCAGCTGTAGTGGAATACTAAAACAATGTTCTCTGAATTGGAAAGTAAATTTGTAGGTCCAAATCGCCAGAAAATACTCAATTTTAGCAAACTACATCCACACAAATTACCTCATGATTTAGTGATAATACTGATAAACTTACGAGAAAATTCAAATGAATGGGTGAAAAGGTATTTAGTGCTGAGTTGAATAGTATTTAGTACTATTTACAGATTGTGAAACACATTTACTATGGAAACTAAAGAAATTACTGTGAACCTACTCTTTCGTCCTGAATAATTTTATTTACAGGATAATGCACATATTAAAATTTGTAACTGGTAGGAACTGAACTGTGTTAATAAATTATATTTTAGTAATCTTTTAACATTATACAAAACGCACAAAAATTTGTAAGGATTATTAAGATCAAACCTATTAAAATGTTTGTCAAATACTGAACCTACCGCTTGCTTCTTCGACTGACCATGTGCCTTCAATTCTTTAAGTCTTTTTTCTTGCTTCTCATATTCTTTGATCATCTCCTTCCTCTTCTGAACATACATCTTCTTGAACATACTGTAATTTCCTTTGTAATAGTACAACTTCTGTTGGTCTAAGTGAATAATTTCATTACAAACATTGTCCAAGAAACTCTGGTCATGGGACACTACAAGCAGCGTCTTCTTCCATCCTTGAAGGTAGCTAAACAATAATAATAATAATAATAATAATAATAATAATAATAATAATAATAATAAATCGTTAAGCAATCACTAATAGTAAACAACTTAAAGTGCTCTACTTTCGTTAAGTTAGCTTACGAATTCCAGTTGGAAGTTACTGCAAGTTACTTATGAAAATTACACACAAAATATTCGACCATTTGACAACCCAGAAAACATACGAAAGCAATACATCCTCTAGATCTGGTTCACCACTCCATTGGCGATCTGATCTACCCCAAAATCCAAAACTGTGCCAAAATCGTGCAGATTACAGCTGATATACACCATTTTACATATTAATTCCCTTTGACAATTTGCATAATAATGTAAATAAAAAAAAATAAGAAAGCAATGACCGGGAATTCAATCCGAACCTCCCAGTTAGCACATGGAGGATGAGCAAGTACCACCAAATTAACCTACTGTACATGAAGTATTTCTCACCTCTCACTGCAGCGACTGATTTTTTTCTTGAATTTCCAAAAAGTTTAATTTTGTTAATTTATTTTTATTGGTATTCCTGGGCACCTTGGGAGGTAAAGCCGGCCAAGCGTGAGACTGATCACCCCCCACCTCACACCGTAGATCAATGGAGCTGTACCTCCACATCCCCATGCGCCGTTCACGGTGCGTGCGCATCGCACAGCAATACTTTTACCTTTCACAAAGGGATTACATTATTATTTTCATTAATGGGTTAAGCAGAACACAAACCCTTCACATGTCAAAGAATGACTACTACCTCAGTAATCAAACTTCAGACGTTAGAACTAGTAAAACTGAGACAACCCCTGGAAAATCTCAGTCAGGATGGTCCACAACAGCGATCGAACTCACGTCTTCCCAGTACCGATCCGTCGTCCGCAACGTTAATGTCTGGCCGGATCATAAACACTTTATTGTTTACATTTTATAGCATTTACACCATCTGAATGCTACAAGCTGTCACGTCATATACTTTACTGTCCACGAGAAAAAGAATGAGAAAGATAGCCGCTCTAGCTTTATTTCATTGTACGGGCATTCACCTAATAACCCCACGATTTGAACCCCTAACCTCCCAGCTACGAAGGGAGTGCGCACAACGAGTTTACGCGTTAAAAGAACGTTAAAGATACACAGACAACTTCTTGCAGTATTGTCAGGGAATCCAACCAAGGCCTTCCGTTCGCGCCTAACGGTTATTCTACTACCAAGCTAACACTTATAAAACGAATGTTTTGTAAAGAATAATTAAGAATAATGATTCATACTGCAGACCAGTAAAATTTCTCATTTGAAATATCTCCGCAGCATTGTGGACGCAACCTGGCTATCAATACCGCAGCTGGTAGTTCAGTAGTACAACTTCCAGCTAATCAATCTATCGAAATTTTTCATTAACTATGAAAAGTACCACAATAATTATGTACTCTGTTTGAGACTGACTTACTTGTCTAGCCAAATAACAGCATTTAAATCCAAGTGGTTTGTCGGTTCGTCAAGTAATAGCAAAGTAGGCTCTAGGAACAAGGCTCGCGCTAGAGAAACTCTCATACGCCAACCACCAGAGAAGTTCTTCGTCGGCCTGTTCTGCATTTCCCTAGTGAAACCTAAACCAGCGAGTATTCTTCGGGCTCGAGGCTCTGCTGAATCTGCACCAATTGCCTTTAGTTCTTCATAAACCTTTTAAAAAAATAGGAAAAGAATACAGAGATTAAAACTTAAAAAAAAAAAAAACAACTTATATTACATACTCTAGATACCCAGGGTATCTGATATTTGAAATAATAATAATAATAATGTACTGTCATTAGAATATCAGATATCCGAAATTTCTGGCCATATTATTGTGAGTTACATACCTTTTCCGTTCCTGCATTCTCCTTCTTGCCGACGGGTAGCGTACGAAATATCAGACATTGAAACTGTGTAATAAAAAGTTTAGTTTTGGTTTTAGAATTATCATATGTTGAATGTTCGTTACTTAGTTCATGCATGGTTCGGTAGATGGCAGTAATTGTCGATGTCACTCATGAGATGGTGCCACCTGTATATTCTGAATTTCTTCAGTCTGAATGAAACATGGAGGACAAGGGTAAAAATTAACGCAAGAACAGGTGAAAATTGTGTTGTTTTACGCAGAAACTAAGAGTGTGTCCAGGATGGAGGAAGGTTCTGTGTTTAATTTGGTAAGCGGTAGACCGTACCAAACAATTTAAAACTGATGGCAGTGTTTTGGTGATAAAGCAAGTCCGTGTTGCCCCAGTCCGTATACCGGAGAATACGGAGGCAGTAAGAGTGGTTTCTTCACTCGAATTCCCGCCAAATCCAGCAGAATTACTTTCATTGTATTGGGCATAACTTGTCGTTTTGTTCAGAGAATCCTAAATGCATATCTTCACTGGTTTCCTTAAAAAATTACCGTGCTCCATACCACGACTACGTGTGATGTCCAATCGATTCCCAGAGAGTTTTCAGGGCGGTTTAATGTTGCCACCACACAGTCCAGATATCTATCCATGAGACTTCTTCCTTTCGGGGTACCTAAAAGTCTACGAGCAGAAACCAGAAAATGTACTGCAACTGCAAGCTTCCATCGTGGCTTTCTTAAGTTGACTAACAGAGGATATGTATCGTATACTAACCCAAGGTTCGTCTCAGAGAGGTTATACACGAAGAAGGTGGATATATGAAACACATTCTCCATGCCTAATAATCGTGCACACTTTAAAAGAATATTAGCTACATGAATGGGATATTTTGTCTAATAAATATTTCTTATGCTGTTTTCACTGTATGACATTTCGTGCGCCACCCTGTACGTCAAATGAACTGTACAGCAAGGTTTATCCGAAGTCTGAGGAATAGTTTCTTTGGCGAACATATAATTCAAGGACAGGAAGCAACAAGAGTCTAAGTATCATATCGGTATCCGCTCGGAGTAGAGTGACCTAGGAAACCTTGGTGAGGATGCCCAAAGCAGAAGGATCGTACCTGCACAGTCTCATAGTCTTCCCTACAACGTGTTGAGTAATTCAATAATTATTAAAATTTCCACCTGAGTTGAGCTGAGATCTTCGCTTGGCATACACTCATACTAAACTAAATTCCTTAGCTTGACAGGCCATGGAGGGTCTTTGCCTGCCAGGCAGATTTTGTTTAAGAGGGAGAGGCTGTCACATGGTCAGTGCAGCGATTCCCCATGTCGCTTTATCTCGCATCCGAAACCAAAATCAACTACTTCTTAATTCAACTAGTGTTCCAATCATCATAATATTGGATCAACGTTGGGTATCGAACCCCGGACCGCTTGCACTGAAAGGAAGATTGTTAATCACTCAGCTACGCGGGAGATGCCATATGCGTACATATATTGTGAAATAATTAAGCAAGAACTTATCACACATACGAAGTTCTTTCTTTTGTTCTTCATTTATTTAATTCTGTTTCGTAGGTTCCCGCCCATTTCCAATTTCAAAAGATTTTTCCAGTATTTACTTTCAGTTCTCAAAATGTACTCCGCAAACAGCTCATCCAAAGTTAATGAAACTACCAACACTTAAAACTTATCCATACGTATCGTTTGACATTATTTATTATTATTATTTATATACTTCCTTTCGTTATTTCTGTAGTTTGTAAGACTGAAGAGTAATAAGATTGTCTATTCTTAGTTCTTAGCTTCAGTAGCAAGCCTTATACAACCGCATTGTCCGTCTGTCGGCAACTTTCAACACAGAAACTTCTGATCACAGGGGCTGGTTCTGAGATATGGAGGGAGGAGGGGGGGGGGAATCTTGAACTCATGAATTACTATAACTAATAAAGTGGTTAAAGCGTCGTTGCAAACGTTTCCAACAGAACATTGTTCATCTAAATAGGATGCTCAATACTAAAGCCTTACGGTAACATATGTGCACAGTACCCGGACTGGGCTCCGCCTCACACGTTCCACAAGTACTATTTAATTCCGCTACCAATCGATTTAGGGCCAGTTCTACAATCGACGGCTAAGCTTCTGGTCAGGGCTAAGTCGAGGCCAAGTCATATTATGGCCACTGAGAATATGCAAAATGAGACTTGGCCTCAACTTAGCCCTGACCAGAAGATTAGCCGTCGATTGTAGAACTGACCCTTAATATCTTTAAGCTTTTCTTTTGCAGTTCTAAAAATATCTGAGTATGTCCAGATATTAATAATTTAAGTCCTTTCAGATTGTGTGACTACATCACCTGCTGAATTTTGCCGGTACTTTTTATAACTGAGGCCTCTACCATTCATACAGCCGCCTAACTGCACTCCCATCTTTATTTTCTATGTTTTTAAATGAATATTCATAAATAGAAACAATACACTTCGTGACAGAGAACGAACATGTTAACAACATAAATGAATTACAATAATCAAGTATTAGAATGACAACAATGACATTGGTAAGTTCAATCTGCTAACGAGTTATTTCATTTCTTTCCACTTGTTTACAGGAAAAACAATGGCTCAGTGCACCAGCCTGAAACAATTCTTATACAGGGTAGGGTGTCTACTGAGTTCCATTTTCAAAATTCCAGTATATTCAGTATAACTATCAGCAAAATTCCAGAACCCAATACTATGACTTTTTTAAGTTCTTTAGGAATAATCACACTCTTGATGAGCCAAGAGCATTATTTGTATTATCTAAATGTATTATTATTAAGTTATATTATAACTTGTATAAATAATTGTATATTATTCTATTCTAGTTATAATGCAAGATCGTTATTACCCTGCACTTTTGGAGTTCAAAAATCCAGGGTAGATTATAAAGAACGTTAATATTTGTATATTTCATAATTTTTCCATATGTGGATCAAAATTCCAGTATATCTCCAGTATTTCCAGTACCAAAATTAAATTCCAGTATCAGTAGACACCCTGTTATACTTGTAAACTGTCCTGTGAAACTTCTGATGCTGTGAATTATCTATATTTCTAATTACAATATTGCCTACACCACAGAATTTGAGGCCAATTGCTGAAAGCTTCATGACACTCTTGAACAAACTTGCCTCATGAAACACTATGGCTCGCACAATAGAAATGACACGTTAAAATTTACCCTCACTTTCTATGCTTCCTTATTTATTTTCCTCAAGTTTTTGCTTTATTATCATCACTATTATTTATTAAACATCTCCCTCACGTTTCAGTGCAGACCTGTGGCAACCAACTTGCGAAATGTGCAACTAGCACATCTTGGTGAATAACTGATCATTGCAAACCCCTGAATAATTTATTGATATTCCAATTCCACCGTTTAAATACTAGTAATGGGGAAAAGATCGTAAGTTCAAACTACTCAGTGATTAGAATAGTTTGCACGTTAATACCTGAATGGAAATAAGAAGGGACTGCTAGTGTAGAGCTAAAAGTAAACTTCATCTACAAGAAGGCACTGGTAAACTGCCATCGATTAACCTTTCAAAGAAGATATCGGTGCATAATAGGTCTCCAGGAAGAACATTATCATCATTAACGTACTTCAACATAAAAAAAAAAACTAACCTCCTTCAGTCTTTCCTGGACCTCCATATGTCCTTTCTCCTGCTCTTCTTCCAATTTTTTTAATTCTTCCAGAAGACTATTTCGTTTCACATCGGCTTTCAGTACAACATCTATTGCTGGTGTATCATCAGCAACTACCTCTTGCTCACAATACAGAATATCAATATTGGGAGGAATAGCAAAGGCACGTTGAGCAATGTGTCTAAGTAGAGTTGTCTTCCCATGTCTAGAAAAACAAAGAAGCGAATGAAACAATTGATATGTTGCTCTGTTACCAACCGCGTCAACTAGTTAAACGCTGTCCAACGCTCGAAGCGCATTGACGTCAATGTACAACTTCAACGTTCCGTGACAAAAAAAAACTGAATAAGCACAGGCATTTAAATGCTTACAACGTTGGATTAGCTGGAAGCTCAAGAATATCTTATCCAGATTATTCACCGTGAAAATATTAATAAATACAAACTATTAATCAAACTAAACAATCTTCCAAAGAAATGCCACACAAGAGCTTACAACCATGTATAATGAAAACAGAGTAACACAATTCACTGATACCGAAATTCAGATATGGTAAACTATGTTCAAAACATTTTTTTTTTAAGTGAAATCAGATTAGTAAGTAAGTAACTTGTAAGTATAAAAAAAAATTCATCCTAATAACCATCAAGTAAAAATATTCCAGCTGACCTCGTGTATAAACACACTCGGATCCTCTGAAATCCGTCAGTGCTTCTGAGTGCGTACAGTCATCGTTCTGTGTGCTATACAAGTCTACTTCTGCAAATTTGTGATTGGTTTGGGTATAGCGCGGTATATATGTATTTTCAGCTTGCGAATCATTTCTAGAAATTCTGTGTAACGTTGTCTACCTTCCAACTCTGCTCTCAAGTAAGCAATGCAATTCTGAATGTAATAATAAAACTTAAGCAAGAAATCCCTTATTTATACTATATCACCACCATTAACACTCTAGCCACATTACAACTAAAACTGAAAAAGATAAGAATTTGCATCAGCTGTGTGTGTTGAATTTAGATTATAGCTGTGTAGTGTGAGCTAAACCACTGACGCTCAAAAAGAAATCGTTGGCTAAAAGAGATTCAAGAGAATAAATTGACAGTTACGCTTAATATCCTTCACAGCATCATAAGGCAATATACATCGTAGGTTTCACAGGGTGTCCAGCGCCAAGAAAAAAAAAACTGACTTTATCCTGTTTTCCTCACTAAAATCAAGTTTTTTTCATATTGTCGTCGGCACATTAATTTAAGGGAAAAGATAGAAAAATCAGCTTAATTTTACCTTCCACATGCGATAGCAGAGTAAATGTATGAAATAGCTCTCGTTACTTTAAAAGTAATGTGTGACCGACCATTTGTAGCTTGACAATAAATTCCTGCAAGCATGTGCATTTTCCTTCTCTGCTCCACTATATGGACAGGAACATTCACAAACTGGACAGAACACGGAGAAATCCTACAATTCCCTCACTCTTCTCTGATATAAGGAGAATTCCCTCACTTCTTTCCTGGCCAACTGAATTCCCTGACTGTTCCAGGTTCTCCAGACCACTGGACACCCTGTTTCACCAATCTTCGTTAGACTCTAACGAATCGTTACGTAATTTTAAACGCTTTAAAATTCATTACGTTCGTCATATAACGATTCATTAAATTCTTAAAGAAGGTTGCTGAAACCCACTAACAGTGAAATCGCTAACTTTTACTTCATTCATGTAGAACGGCTCTATCCAGCATATGCTGGACTTGATGCCACGAAGACAGAGAAATTAGTCGTTTTCGCATGATAAAAGTAACAGGAAAGTAAGACACTGTCAGATATACTCTCAAATAGCTTTTAACATTACTACTCTTAGTACCATTCTTAAGTTATATTTTCTGAAAATAATTATTAAAAGTAACTTACCCATTCGGACCAACTAAACCGTATCTCCTTCCGTTAGCAATAAGAAGACTGGCATTTACGAAGAGGTCATTTCCTTTGGCAGCAATGCTGAAATTTTCTACTTTAATATCAACGGCATTTTCCATTGCTTGTAGCTGGCCCATGGATTTCTGTGCCTGGGAAACTGTGAAGTTATCTCCCAAATCACTATGACCTTGACCGCCCTTCTTTGTCAAAGTTTCCATCTGCTTCTCATACTCTTTCTGTAGAATAAATAAATGGATAAATAGACAAACAGTTACATTCTGAAAGACTGTTCATTTAAAAATTCTGTCTTTAAACAAGAAAAAAGAACAATAAACGACCCGTATCAATGTTCGATTCGTACAATTCCCAGAGATACAAAAGAAATACTTATAGACACCTGTATACTGTACTTTAGGCCCGTTCATATCCCAGGCGAGAAGTATGTATAGGTCAACAGAGCCAGAAAAGATTATGCAAAAAGGGGAAAATTCCAACCATCCACCCTTCAAATCGAACACTGATCTGTGTTAGTTCCAAACCATTACGACGGGTGATATAACCGTAATGCTTACCGTCCAAACCACCCATGCTGAAAGAAACTAAGCAGTGGATGCGCCACCAGCTCTGGATTTTTCTAACTAAAAACATCCCACCACTGGAAAATGGCATGTAGTCAGGTAAATACACGGCATATATTAGAATAAGTTCGTAATTTCAAGTTACCAATTTTTCCATTTGGAGGGTGGTTCTGAAAGTGTGTTTAGCTATTCTAAGTGGAGATTGGAGAAAACACTTCGTGTTCAGGTAAGAGATTTCTAGTAAGAACCAAGGCGTGCGTGCGTGCGTACACACACACACACACAAAAGAAAAAAAAACTGATGGTCAACCTGACATTTTAATTTCCGTGAATTATCTGAAATGTTGAACATGCGTATTGAATTTACCGTGTATAACAAAAAAGAGTGTCACCCGACTTCAACAAACCTGTTTTCTTGAGTGTAACTAACCTGATTTCAGTGAATTTTGGTAAATGTAAAAAATGCAAGGGAAAGCAAGAAAGAGTGGGAAAAGAAGCAACGTGGTAAAATAAACTGAAATAACTTTATCTGGGCTGGAATAGAAGTAGGGGACCCTCAGCACAACGATCCGATCCTCTAATCACTACGCTAGGCAGGCAATTGCTGGACAACGCTTTCCAAGCGCAATTTATACATAGTTGCAAAGGAGCGAATGGTTAAGAATTTAGTGGCGTTACTTCCGCGAATAATTTCTAAACAGAATCTCTGGTAAATCAACCCTCAATCGTGTTGGTACGTCTTCTATACTCAGTAGAATCCGATAGAACGACGCGCGTGGCACTTTTCCGTTGGTAATGAGGAGTCACACGATTCAAATACATGCATATTATTTCCAAAAACTGCTAAAGAACATTTGTTTTAAGGTTGAATATTGCATATCATGAAGTGCACAACTCAACCTTAAAACAAATGTTCTTTAGCAGGTATTGGGATTTATCTCATTTATTTAGGGCTTTTACGCATCCAAGGCTCAGGTCTTGGGGTTTATCTCATATATTATATAATTGCATATCTATATAGACGTAGTTATCTTATATAATAATACTATTGGTTGGTTTCTCATCTACCTTCGTTAAAAATTTAAAGAATTATTAGCTAATGAAAGCGTAACGTTAAAGTGCTTGAAGTTACTTAAGGATCCGTAAACGTCTAGAGGAGATTGGTTTTATATATCCAAAGATCTGTAAATCAATTAATTATAATACGATACTATAATGACTGACCATATGTAATACTAAGACAAACTTGCTGCAAATTTCATGAGATACGTTTGTCATGGCAAATTTCCCACCGTTCTGTAACATACTTCATGTGGCAAGTAAAGATCAAGTTATTGCAAATTTAATGAAAACTTGCGTGCTATCTAGGTATGCTCAAACAGTATATTAATTACCATATTTCTCATTTAAGAGTAGCTGCCTAAATACTGTGTGTGTGTGTGTTAATAAATTTGAAAGTGTGAGGCTTATAAGTGTGTGTGTGTGTGTATCTCTGTATTTTTACATTTTGGTAACCGATGCTTGGACAAAATCCTAGGAAAACATACCGTCTCTGCTTTTTTCCCCACTTCGAACACTGGAACTAAGTATAGCAGTTAGTTATTTTAACTAGGTGGTGGAAAGGATTAGTGAAGAACACTTAAAATTCTTTTATTCTAGACGATAAAATGATCTGGGAAAGTACTGTCGCAGTCAAAGACCATTTAAGGGTGTGGACGGAGAAGTAGAAAGGACTGGATTGAAGTTCGACGCAGGAAAGAGTAAATAAAGAATAATATACCTAGGTAGCCTGTTACAGGTTATCAGGTAAAAGAAGAGGAATAACAAAGAGATAGGCAGCACGCACTAAAAGAGCTGATATGAAATAATAAAGATATGCCCCTATAATGTATAAAGACAATATGTGTAACGTACTTTGTGCAGACAGTAATATATGAATCGGAAACATGGATGATGATTAATAAAAAAGTTGTAAGACAGACTATGACTATGAGATTGGAGAGAATGTTGGATCATTAGAAAGGATTGGATCGAAAATAAACGAAACTATAAGGAGAAAGGCTTCAAGACACAATAGGAAGGAACATATTGAAATGGCACGTACACCGTGACACTTTAAAAGGATGGATGAAGAAAAGTTACCGACAAAGGTATTAGAGTGGAAACGGCAAAGAGAATGATGTATAGGAAGTCCGAGAAACGGATGGGTGAGGGGAGTGGCGGACAACATCTTAAGAATAGCGGATGGGAGTGGAAGAAAACGGAAGAAAAGAAGAAACGGCATGATTACTTATTTTACTTTTCTATCCTAATAGAGCATGTAGTTTCGGGACAAGATTTTAATTTCTCTCGAGTTTCAATCCAGGTTTGCAAACCAACATGCAAGTCCGTCGGCCACTAAAGTAGTCTTTTCCCATCATAACCTTGCCTTCATGGCAGATCGATTACGGGCTTCACCACAAGCTCCGCCTTCTCTATTGTGTCTTTTAGAGAAAAAGTTACCATACAATTTGAAAAGATCAACTGAAATCAGCCGAAAGGTTCAAAGGTATTTTAATGCACAAGACAATTTTACTTCAAACTTTTCATGTTCACTGTACCTACTTTATTAGTCCCTAGATTTCACAAAGAAGAGCAATGTACTCACTTGCTTCTTCATTTTCTTTTTCTCCTTGTGTGTAAGTTTCTTGACACTTTCTGAAAAAGAAAAGAAAGAACTGGTAAACAAGTTGAACAATACAGTCACAGATATTTACTTTACTTTCTTAACAATGAGCACCAAATATAAAAAAGAACAGAATTCTTCACTTCCAGTAAACTTGCTTTATAACGAGTAAGAATTTCATAAACATCACATAGCTCCTGATTGTCTTAAATGGTTAACACTCTTAAATCCTGCGCGAGTTGTTCCAAGTTCAAAAACGGCGGGGAAGGGGCACTAAACACAACTGTTTGGATACAACTTTAACAAAAATTTGGGGCCCGTCCTTAGTAACTCATAAGCTTGGCTAGGACGTTAATAACAATGCAATCCACGAATGTCAAACGTTACAAAGATTAAAACAAATGGCAATAAATAAACAATATTTTTTTCATAAACGAAGCGTCCTGGAAATAACGTTGGTCAGAGTCTAGTTCTGAAAGTACCACCTCTGGATTTGCCTGATGTGGCTGAGGAAAACCCCCCAAATAGTCGGTCGCTGGAATCGAATTCAGGAGCTCCCGAATGCTAAGCCAATGACCTACCAACTGAGCTAGGGCATCTCGGCGTTTCATTTACGAAAATGAGTAGAGCTTCGAGTTTTAAGTTCCAAACAGGAGACCAAACGAAGTATTTTCCTGAACGTGAATCTTATAAGGATTTACGAATTGAATCGCTTTTCGCTGTTTCTTGGACAATAAACAAGTAACATATAGAACGACCATACAGTATTTATAGATACAAGTTGTACAGAATTCGACTGAAATACTTGGGAGGAATCCAGTAAATACATCAAAAAGTAAAGAAGTATTAGTGGCTGGAGTGGAAATTCCACGGCATTTTGGAGCTACAGGTTTCCGAAAGCGTGCAAAATGAATTTTAGAGCCCCATATTTCCAATACCAATAACAATAGCGCTGATGCGGCATGGTATCGTATAAGACTTACAATCTGCTCTATCAAAAAAAAGTATTTTAAAACTGTGCAATGGGTGCACAATGCTTCCCACAAATTCTCTGAACTACAGGTGGATGGTGTGGTGGTAAAAGCTACGTCTCACAAACTGGCAAGTCCTTTTAAATTAATTAGCATTCTCCATTTGTCTTCCTCTCCCTTGAATCTTAGTAATTACGAGTCAGACAGAGATAAGCAATAAACCGTTGGACTCCTCATGTTATCAAAGGATAGGAAAAATTATGTCTGACTGGAAAACTGAAAAGTCCTTTTAAACCGCTTAGTATTCTTCATTTGCCACCTTCGTAGATCTCAATAACTGTAAGTCAAACAAACATGAGATTCCTCATTGTTTGAAAGGGTGGGTAAAACTATCACTTTGACTAAAGCTAGAAATTCCTTTATCGCTTAGCAAATCTTCGCAGAATGCCAGAGAAAGGCTGGCTGAGTCTAAATCTGAGACGTAAGACTAAATGTGGTAACATTAGGGTCTATGTACACCACAAGACCTACTTCGTTTTCCAAGGTTTTCTAGCGCCTCGTATGAACGCAAGTAAATACGGAAAGAATTCAAATATCATATCTGTCTCCCTCTCCACCAAATTCCGAGTTCTGTATAACTTGCGATATGCACAAAAGCTGATTTTTTAAATGGAGCATTGTATTTTTTTAATCAGATTATACGTCACAAATAAAGAGCTTTTGTCTGGAATATTTTTGCAAGAAAAAAAAAGCCTCCATTTCAAAGTCACCATGTTCCATTTTAAATTCCGGTCTGGATAACCAACATCCATTTAATAAAAGCCATTTTCCTTCATTTTAAAAATTTCAGACATCCTAATATACATAATAATATGTAATATTCGACCCACATTAAAAGTGTTCATTATCTGTAATTTTATGTCACTTCTGAAATGTTTTGTGTTCTGAACAGTAGTCTTGTTCTAGTCTCCACAAATTCATATCTAGACTACCTAACTTGTTAAATAACCCTGAACCGATTAAATTTTACTTTACGCAAGTGTGCATCTGATTTGATGTTTTACACATCTATCGAAATCAGCGGGGAATTAATCGGTTAACTTCAAGCTATTACTTCAATTGTGCTGTGAAGCACTGTAATAACTAATGATTCTCATTGATATAGATATAATTTTGTGTTAAGAAACGTTGAATCTGCAATAAACTTAATTTGTTGCAGTTCACGTCCTAACAGAACGATAGACTTTTCACTTAAGCTCCCAATCACTCTCACGGCTCTAATAAGCTCAAACAAAGGAAGAAAAATAATCTTAGAACCGTAGAAGTACAAGAAGGAGGTAAGTAGTCAGGAAATAAGCCAAAAGAAGCTGGTTTTGGTAATCTGGACCCTCTCGGAAGGAAGAAGAAAACGAAAGTAAAAAAAAAAACATTCACTTTTAACGCACTGAAGATCCCGTAACTTATTTATATATTGTCAACATTATTTTCTCCACTACCTGTCAATGCCTCGTCACTATTGTTCCGCATCCCATGACTATCTCAGCGGACTAGACTATCAATTTGGTTAAAAACTGTCGAGTGTAGTAATTAGAACGGAGCCTACCACATTTCTCTACGGTAGCTTTTTGGTTTCTTTTTTCTTTAATATATATATCTCTGTATTTAAATATTTTGAAACTTCTGTTCGGTACTTTGTGTTTAATATTTCTGGTGCGTATCTCGATATTTCGCTATTGTTAAATATCGATATTATCGAACAACGATATTCAATTTCAAACCCCCCTAGGTCCTGTAGCTTACACCCTTCAATACGTAACTTTGATTAGCGTACACAGGATCGGCACCCACCTTAGATACCGTACAGGTCTACGGCAATATTATTACGTTATCTGTATGATTGATTTTACAAACTACCACTAATAATAATAATAGTAAATGCTAATTTTACATTAGCTACCCCAAAAACGTAAATGTACAAGGAAAAAATAATGTTCTAACGTGTGTGAACCTCTGTAACCGTGTGGGTTAGGACGCTTGGCCGCCGTTCATGAGGTTGTGGGTTCGAATCCCACCTGGGGCATGGTCGGATATTTGTGGACTTTAATCTCATTCCATTCATATTATCGTGACGATAGCTTCGCGTGCCGTAGATTAGACACGCCCCGTGGATAAAATAAATGAATAAAGTGTCTAAAATTATGTTTGTGATGCACCGTCGTGAACACAGGAATCAAATCAGAAAAAGTCAAACAGAACAAATATCTGCAGGGTGCATCCAAAACTCATGCTACATGCTAGACCCAAATCGCATGCTCAGCGGAGGACAGAAGTAAAGAACAACTCAATGCCACAGTAAAATGTTCTCATAACTCATAAATAGCGATGTAATATTAGACTTCACTGAATCACATGAGGATATCTACCGAACGACCTAGAATACGTAATTAAAATTGATCGCTAATAAAACAATTATTATGGGTGTGGATAAAATAGAAGAAACTTATATAATTTCGCGCAACGGAAAAAATATAAACTTAACTTGATTATATCAATGCAGCAGTGATAGTAAAACTCAATTACAAATAATGAGAACAAGCGCAGCACAGGGGTCGTACACTGAATCAGTATAAGCCTTCATCCCATGGCTAACTTCAAAGATAATATTGTACTTAGGAAGGACTGTTAATAACCCCTACAAGGTAAATAATAATAATAATATACCTCTATACCAACAGGAGCCAGGACTTACTCTCAGCCTGTAACCCAAAATAAAAACAATTATCACTAATGCGAAAGTACTTATCGTAACGAGTACTCGAACCTACGAAGAAAAACTAATATAACGTAATCTAATCGGCTCATATTACTGAAACAATAAATGAAGCGATGCACATAGATTGTTCTGGGGTCACTGATCACATTGCCATACTAAGTAAAAAGAAAAGAAAAACCACGTTGCTTCAAGAGATGTGAAGGATCTTAGTCTTCTGCTTAAATTCAATCTTATATCAATACTATCGCTAAAACAAACTTTACCAGCAGCTACTTCGATTTTATTATCATAATTTTTAATATGAAAATCATCAGCAACAAACTGATATCTTTAGAACAACTTTTATTTAAACAACGTTGATATGAAGCTTTAATTGTATTATTTCAAGAAGACAGAACATAATTAAGAAATACCAGCTGTTCAGGAAGATTTACATTCATGTACTTTAGTTGTACTTAAAGAAATCAAACAGTGTAATGAACAATAATGTAATTGAAATTTTACACATTAGATTCAAAAAGAAAAGGTTAGGTTATATTTTTCTTATCTCAAATTATGAAATTCCAATAAAACCAATTCAATTGTTACAATCTGGATAGTTAACACAAACGAAAAATGTTAGATTATTAAGTGATTACGATATTATTAGTATAAGCTAAATCAATCAAATCTACAATTAATAGTGATATTAACTGACATAATCGACCCACAAGCCGAACATGATAGAAATTTGTAATATTCTTCAGCTACGTTTAAAGAATCAAGCTGCATAATAAAAGCGACCTAACCTAATAGAATAAGTACCAAGCTACGTGGTAAGAACAGCTGATACAATATGATTCATGAATTTTAAAATAAAATTCGATCTAAAGGAGAAAGACAGAGTTTTGAAAAAGGTTCAAGGGAATCAGATTAGGTTATCGATCCAAACATATTCGGCGGAATGACTGATGTCTTCCTGCTAAATACTTACATAACTGAACATGATTAGCGTTTCGAGCATACTGTCAAAGGTGACATTGAACATGATTACTATTATAATATAGCACAAAATATACTTAAAACTACAGATTTTGTTAATAAGCTGCCTCAATTTCATATGTAGGAAAAGCCAAATTAATGCACGATAACTAAAAAGTATTTGAATTAACAATTTCCTGCTAAATAACACTTGCCTGGTATTCTGGGATTAATCAAAAGGAAGAGAAAAAACATTCCAGACAAATTAACTGTGGGTTCAGTAATTGTTTTATGCTAACACACTATATCAAACTTTGGACACATGAATGGAAACGTCTATGCCCCAAAATCTCTGCTAATGTTCTAACACTAAAACTCCTATATACTAAAGGCAAGACTAAACAAAATAGTCCCTCAGTTATTTACCTTCGTAACGGCAATTATACAGCAAATAATGGGGCAGTGAATACCATTAAAAGGAAAATAAACTCTCTAAAGGGCAAATAGAAAAAGAGAAGGAAAGTAAAAAAAAACAACCAGAAACGAAAGAAATATGCCATTTAATATAATTATCCGGCAGCCAATTATAGTAAGGAATACTTATTATGTAGGCAGCGTACGATTCAAAGACACAAACAATAAATACCAAGTAGGACATACAAGGACGTCATAGCAACTAACTTTATTTATTACTATGATGTAGGGCGCATCACAGCCGCTACATGTTCTCGGTGTGTTTTATGCCTAAGATAGATATCTCCGGCTCTTTTGCCTTCTCCCTCTTTAAGAGCAATAAACTCATCTTTAATTTTGTTCGCCAGCAGAAGATGGGTAGAAACGGTACGAAAAAATAAACCATTAATCTTGGTTTAAACCAGGTGTGTTTTTTTTTAATGGTTTAAACAAAAAAAAAAAATAATACTAATAAATGCCACAAATAGTGTGAACTTCATGGTGACGATTCCACATATTAAACCATCTGTGTTAATTTATATCATTTTCGCCTTGTAATCAATGGGTCCTGGGTTCGATTCTCGATAGGGCCACAGTATCTGTCTGAAGTGCAAATCGAGCAGTGATTCTGATGTCACTGTAAGCAGTAGATCTTCTCCTTCATAACCTTGCTGTTACGTAAGGACTTTAAGCCTAAACTAACATAACGAAACCAAACTGTATCTTTCTGCTTGTCTGTGTGCCTGTTGTTTCTTAGTTAAGCCAAAGTTAACTCTGCTTAAATATATTGATAGAAGTTGGCAAAATTTAGCAACTACAACAGTGATGTACGCTGGGGTTAGGTCCCGGAAGTCCGGACCCCCTCCGAAATTCCGATATTTTTGTAAATCTACAATTTTAAGCGAAATTTTCGATATTTTCTGTAAGATTAACACTCATACTGAATTTTGACTCCTGCGAAAGCTCTCGACCCTCCCCTCCCAGAAATAAATTTCAGGATACGTACCTGACTGCATCCATAACTTATGACAGCAACATTAGCTTGGATTGGACTTTTTAGTCCTAATTTTCTTGAATGATATCTACATACTAAATTTGTAATATTACAATTACATTATTTGTATCAACGTCTCCTTTGGCGTACTTCGTCCCGGTTTCGAGTTCAGGTGGAGAACAATTTCTCTTAGTTGCAAACCAAGTAGTGGTTCGGATTCCAATTTAAGCCGTAGATCCCCTCCTTCATAACCCCGCTGCTCCATAAGGACATTAAGGAGAAATAAACTTATTTCTATCCATAGTATTTAAACCAAATAAACCTGGTTTTTGCCAACTCTGTTAAAATGTTCCATTGTAAGAAGTGAACAGTGGGATGGGCTAATTAATTTATCTCGAGGAAGTGTTTAGATTGTACACTACATTTTTCTGTGATTTACAAATTTAGGACTAAGTGCTGTTTAGGTCAGCCCCACAAAAATGTAAAATTTAAAGGAGAAATAGAATATTTCCAACGGGTGTGGAAATGTTGAAAAGCAAAATATATGATTCGAGCCACGGAAGTGTGAAAAGTACGTTGGACTACCTTTTTACTTTCTTTTTTGATAGCGCGCAATGGAGTGATTTAACGTCATGTGCATTGTGCGTAAAAGAAAGTAATCAAACCTCACTAACTAATCTCGACATTATATCAGCGATTTTAGTAGCAAAATACCGGTCATTTATAACACGAAGTTACGTCATTAGTAATGCTCCGCATGCTGCTATGTTTAACGATCAACTCGACTGCGTATTTAAGTAAATAATAACGACACATGGATTTTCGTAACAATTTTTTAATTTCTGGTTGTCCTACGTTTTTATAGAAATACCTGTTAATTTTTTGCATGGGAAAGATTAATATTAAACGCACATAACGGCAAAATATGGCACAGTACCATTTTATCCCAAATTTGTATTACTTATATCCTTTCTGCATTTCAAATACGAAGACAGAATACTAAGAAAATCATCAAACAGAAAAATAGCAATCTTGAAGTGAAATGTGAAACGAGTAGGTATAACTAGTTGTTACTAAAAAATACAATATTGTGACCAAGGCAGTTAAATCCAAACTTTTATACAAATTCTGCTATCATTTACATACTAAGACCTTTGTGTACTAGCCAGCTACTACACAGACAGCATTAAAACGGTTGTGGCATGTCAAACGATATAGAATTCCTATTAACCAAGGTTATTAGGCCTATTCTCACTAGCATCTTAAACTCAAGTGTCTATATGTATTAAACATTTTTGAGTTGCCCAAGTATCTCTGGGAGCCTCTGTGTTTACCCCGTATGAAAGTACTTTATTAAATATGTCAGAGCATCGGGTACCAGTGTCATAATTTCTTAAAACCGTGACTGAAGACAACAAAATATTTACATTCCAGTTTGTTGACTGCTCCTTTTGTCAAGACCCGAAAACCTGTAACGTGGTCACAAAGTTATTTTCGTCACTTGCACAAAACGGGACTAATAGTAGTAATTTATCAGACCGGACAGGACATAAACATGCCTGTATAACGAGACGTATGGTCACCCTATTTAAAATGGTGAAGGACCTAAGTTGAACAATCAATTGTGATAATCGTATGTAAACTCGAATGAAAGGTCAGCGAAATATTTTTTCAGCATTATCTTTGAGATTCGTTAGGTTGCGTTATTTACAATGCATTAGGTTTGTTTCACTGTGTGACGCAATAGTGGAATCGTTCCTTATTATTTTTGGGCTAACTGTAGATGCGATCAGCCAAATTTGTAAAGAATTAAGGAGCAACATACTGTGGATTTTTTTTTTAGTAGTGTTAAAAACGTCAAAACCAACAGAGAAGAAAGGCAGATTATTATGCAAAGGCGTGTAAACTGCAATAGCTACGCACTTTCGCTGTACGCCAGGCGGAAAAGTTAATGGAAATGGCGGGGTAAAAAAGCAATGCCGTAGAAGTGGGAGCTTTATCCACTAGGAATTCTCTGCCACATGACGGATATGTCCAAAGCTCGAAAAACCCAGGGTGCCGAACAAGGTTAATTGATTTAAATCCAAAATACTTTTAAAAATATATAAATAAAGTGCCGTATTTTTAATCATACTGTGACTTGAATAATATGTAAGCTTGAAATTAAAATATTAGTCCTTATGTGATGTTAGGCACTTATGATGTACACTACGAAACCAAAGTGATCGACCTAAAATTTTAACAAACCATTTGAATAGTTTATTTTGATTAGCGAAATTTTAGAAGAGAACGTAGGAACCCAATTCACATTATAAGTTTACAATTTGCTTTTGTTTCGTAACGGAACCTACTTCGTGTATTTGTATCAAATTATTTGATTTCTTCACAAATTGCTCAAAAGCAAATATACTCAGTGGAAGTATAAAGTTTACCCATGTGTATGCTAAAGGATGAAAATACAAAGCTGCGTATCCACTATTGATTTGATGCATTAAATAGCTCTCATTAAATTCAATTTTATCGAAGGCCTTTAGGCAACTTTGGATTAGACCGAACGTATGATGACGGGAGAAGGAAGTTGAAGGAAACGAGAGAACCCACACACACAGTTCTTGTTCATTACGAAGTCCACATGGCACGAACCGCGGACCAGAGGTGAGCGCTCTACTACTGAGCGACCAACTGTAGCTCTCATACTTTAAGGAATACTAGCTGATATACCCACCAGTTGCATCAGGTTGGTGCGGACTCATTAAAATATGTTGACAGCTACTATCGCTACTACTACTTCAACAAATTTCTATTCGACTAAACTTGGACTTATATATTATCGGGACTGTCAGTCACCAATCAGCTTAGCGACCCCGGAAACTATTGATTCGAATTCGACACTAATCTCGATCATTTTGGACATTTTATCTTTTAATCCTTTATCACCTCCCCACACGCCCATGCGGGCTGAGCTTGAATTTAAAAGGCATCAGGAGTGCTACCCAGAAAACTATGGACTCGACACTAATTTAGGTCTTTTTCGAGGGTTGCTAGAGGAGTCTTACATGGCATCGGAGTGTCACTATTCATATCAGTGACCCCGAAAACTATGGATTCGACACTATGTCGGTAGTTTTGAGTGCCGCAAGTTTATTCAAACTTTATTCAAAATTTATTTTAAATTAAAAAAAAAATTAAAAATTGTGATGTTTTTCTTCAACCATGGCGACTGAAAACAAGTCTGGCGCCGAGCTTTCTTTGACACTAGTATTACCAATTTTTACCTGCCAGTAGTTCTGAATTTTAAGTGCTTGGATTGATTACAAGCAAAATAAAGTTGTTTCCAAAACTACATTGAACATTAAATATATTTAATTCCGTTGAGTTACGAGTGTTGTCCGTTTACTGTACATCCCTTGTATATCCAGACGTAAACCGGCGACTTATAGAACAATCATGTGCTTTGTAAAACATCACTTCTGTCAAAACAGGCTAACAAGCACCAGAAATCTTTCACCTTAGCTAGATGACACAATTGAAGGTAATGTCATGATTCATAGGTAGTTCCAATAGTCTCGTAGAAGGATCGTATTTGCTGTTTGGAGGGAAAAAGAGCATATGCTATGTATATGTGTGTATAGTGCACAAACCGGGAACATTGTTAATATTAATAGTTTAAAAAAAAAACTGGCTTCAACCAGCCTTCGTTTATTATACCCTCTCGACATTGCTTAGTACGCGCGCGTAAAATTTATTGCAATGAAATCATGGTATAACAGCATAAAGTCGACTAATCACCCCTAAAGTTTATCCCTATTTAGGGTTAAGTTCGGTATACGGCATCCAGCTGCGGAAAGTCTGTGTTAACCTAACCTGGCATGAAAATTGAAATAACTTGAATCTGGAGAGGCTTAAAGAAAGTGAATGCCATATACCGAATAAATCTCTTATTTTTAACCGAAAAAAAAAGGAATCACAAGTCCTGTCATCACATTCTTGTAATAATAATGTGGAGTCGAGTTTGAACATGATAGGACTTATGACTGGTCCGGTTCTGACTGAACTGAAAGAAATGTAGCATAAAATTTAATTACCTGACGTTGTTTGCTCTTCAGCCTTTTCCTTTTCATCTTCTGCATCCATCTTCTCTGCTTCCTCCATATCTTCATCATTTTTGGACTCTCCACTCTCTTTCTGATACTTTGAACTGACTTTAATAGATTTCCCACCCTTTTTCTGTTTCGATGCAGTCCGATCCTTTAGAGAAATACTGTTCATCTTTTCTGCTAGTTCTTCGTTCTCACTAGGACTTCCGTTCTCCACTTCGTCTTCACTTTCATCCTTTTTCTTTTGCTTCTTGTTTTTCTTTGCTGGTTTGGCAATAGGTATTTCTTCTTCAGATTCATCATTGACATCTTGTAACACGTCCACATTAGTCCCCTCATCACTATCACCCCAATCATCACTCTTTTTACCTTTACCTTTAGACTTTTTCTTGGCACTTGCTTTTACAGGTTTTGGGACATCATTTTCACTAGTCTCCACAGGATCTTTCAACACATCTACTTTACTCCCTTCATCACTGTCACCGCAATCATCCTTTCTACCTTTACCTTTCGACTTTTTCTTGGCACTTGCTTTCACTGGTTTTGGGACATCATTTTCACCGGCCTCCACAGCAACTTTATCTTCCACGTCGTCAGCAAGCGTTTCCTTTTTGTTACTCCTACCTTTCTTCGGCATTATGGCAGTTTCTAATTAGACGTGACAATGAGAATACAGTAAACAGCTGTGAAGAATTACACTCACACAACTTTCACAACCATTCGCAACACACATTCAACACAGTAAGGAACATGCAAGAAATTGCTGTACGCAGCGCGAAGCGCACTTGTGACGTTTTGCAGATATCAGAAGTGCCAGACTCACTATTCTTTCGTCCGACTGAAAAATATATCTCCTCGTGTGAATAAAGAAATCCCTAAAGATACGACCCGGTTAACCCAGTAATCCACACAGGAAGTGACGTTGCAAAGCCATTAAACAGTTGAGTAGCAAATACTGCTTCATTTACAATTTTTTTGTGGTGTGTTCGGTATTAACAATACGAGGATTGGCCGTTAACCATGGTCATGTGTTACGTTATAAATCGCTGTTGTCTATATTAATAGCTGTCCTAAAAGTTACAGCTATCCTAATATGGTAAAAGATGTTTAAGTGATACTAAAACTGCTTCTCCGTTTTTGCAGATTCCACTTGTTGAAAATATTATGTAGCGTGTAGTATGAGAGTGTAATATCAGAAGGTGAACCACATACTTTCGAAAATATTTTGTACTGTGTGGAAACTAGTGACATGTTGTTCGTTTGTGAGACTGTAATACACTTTTGATTTGATTTCCATACTATTGTATGACAGGCCCATTTTTTTCGAAATGCAGCTCATATTACCCCTATTATTCGGGGTAATATGGGCCAATTCAGGCTTCATAAACATTGATTATAGATCCCCACAATGATAAGCAACAGCCGGGAATGGAAGATAAAATGTTAGCAGAGAGATTAAAGTTTTATTTTCACTACCTTCTTGGGCATAGCTTTATATACATATTTTTTACAACCAGATTTCTCCTTATGTGGCTCATATTTCCCTGAGCTACCCTATGTCTTGAACATTATAAACATTTCCCAGCAACCTGCTATCACCATAATATTATTATCAAAATACTCATAATTAACACCAACATTTATCATGTTTGATAAAACTATTTTCGTTAAATCCCGACCTTTTCTTTAATAACTATCCTTCCAACATCGTGTTTATTTAATTTTTTTTAAATATACATCATGAGACTGCAGAAAACCGTATGGACATAGTCAAAAAAGGTTAACAATATGGATAGCATAAGAATAACAATATAAACAGTCACACAATTAAGACAAATTTATCCTAGCTATATACTCTTCAATCTCTGGCAATGAATAGCCTCCACAGTTAATCAATAACTTCTTAATTTCTTGTTTAAAATTTTTCATGTGAAGGTTCTTAATTGTAACTGGTAATAAATTATAAAATTTCCGGAAATTTGCCATACTATAGTCTAGATCTATTAATTAAAACACCAAAATAAGAGGCAATTATGTCAACAATATGTTTTAATAAAAAGGCAGACATACCAAATGCGTCCTCCGAATAATTAGACTTTAATTTCTTAGTAGCAAGGATTATAAAGTTAGGGGATATATTTTGAAGCTCAAATTACCATGAGATACCGAATCCTCAATTCTTGGAATTGAATCTCTAATACGTTGAGACGATTTATTTTTATTACATAAATCAAGATTAGGATCTTTATAAAATATTCATTGAAGTCATCAGCTGGTAGATCAATATTTTCTTTGTTTTTCTTTTGTCGTACTTCATTATTTATTATTGACCAAGCCTTTTAGTTTAGAAGAAGATCTGAACGTTGTTACCAAGTGAGGTGAACAAACTTATTTTTTAAAACATTTTATATACTCATCACTGAAGCAGATACCAACAATGGAGAGCTTTCCCATATTGGTCATATTTAGAGTCTCATTCGCTAATGCAGAAAAAACATCTGCATATTCAGGTAACAAACTCCTTACTTGAAAATTGATTGCAGATTTTAGTCATTAGATTTTAATGGTTACTCTCTTCTCTCCTTATAGCCGATCGCGGTAGTCGCGTGGTCTTAGATACTAGACCAGCGTTTTCAAGATCGCTGGTTCGAGTCAATTTCAGCAAGCATTGCACTCACATAATTGTGACAGACCGAACTCAAAAGCTACTGTCAAGCTCGATATAAAGTAAGTTTTTCCAAAAGTTCATCTTCTTCCCGTATGACATGAAAGGTCATATCTTACATTTGCTTTCTATCTTAGAATAGCACCAAATTTGTTAGATTTCTAGTCTTTATTCATATGTAATATAACCATGTTTCATTCATATCTATTGTCTATTAAAGTTATTTCTTCTAAAGGTACAAAATAACTGCTTCAACCATAGGTGCGAAACGTTTTTTCTCCGATCTACCCTCGTTGACCCTATCAGGAACAGGAATTCCGATATTTTTCATTACTCTCTTGAAATCATCTTTTTTTTTTCAACCGGCGCTATCGATATGATCGTCACAGAAATCTGTTGTCTAAACTCTTGGTCTGCTTTTTGAAGTTCGTGAATGTTTATTTTACTGGTTGTCATGAAGATTATTTACCACTTTCACCTAATTGTGAAACTAGAACTTGAAATGTTCAATGGATCCCTTATCTATTTAGAATAAACAAACAATTATATCGGGACGGACATAAGTCATAGTGCTGTTACCGTCCTTATAATTAATTTTATTCTTTAACTAACAATTATATGCTTCCAAACATAATTTAATTCAATTTCTTGCGGAAAACTATTTCTTCCCAAGTTCATATAGGTGAAGTCAAGTGGGGGATATATCCCCCATGTTCCCCCTTATCTACGCCACCGGTTACAAAATTAATATTTTCGCGATGCTCAAGTAAAGCTCTTTAAATGAAGAACTATTAAAGTTTGTAGCTGACAAAGTTGATATTTCACACTGGTCATTTGTTGAATATGAATTGTTATTTATGGTTTAGGTACATTTCTCTTGCATGCTGGGTAATCCTCTGATCTGAAATTACAGAAAGGTTACTTGATTAACATTTCCACAATCAGGGTAGTATCTTTGCATTATATATTAGCAGTGATGGAATGGTTCAGCAGAGGTCAAAGGAATACGTAGAAAAGTCGTCGTTGCAGCGACAATTTAATGGTAGATTAGAGCATCTGTCACTTAACATGCAAGTGAGGCACCCGAGTTCGATTCCCGATCACTGCACAGTGACCAAATTATTGTTGCATTTTTCAACATGTTACCACATACACACAGTGTTCGATTTGTTATAAATTAAGAAGGGGTATCCTAAAACTAATGATTGCTTGTAATTTTAGCCTACTTTTATATCTGTTTACGTAGTAATAAAGATTGTTGCTGCTTGGGGTGATATTCGGAATAAACAACCGTGGATAAAATACTCAAACACTAGAGAATATCCCTGCATTCTCGTCGTCAAATCGAACAGCGTAAACAGCCCATTTGTGTAAAGGAAGTTAACATATTGGCTAACGTTCAATGCGATTCTGTATTAACTTTATCCTATTTATTTATTTATTTATTTGAATTTCATTTAAGGTCTTTAGGCAACTTTGGTTCAGGCCAAATGGATAATGATGGGAGAAATGGTTGGAATGAAGAAAGTTGCAGGAAAGGGAAAAACCGAGAAAACCCACTCGCACGGTGTCTGTCCATCACAAAGCCCATATGGCAATAGTAGGAACCAAATCCAAGCCCTTGTGCACCAGAGTCCAGAAGTGAGCGCTCTACCACTGAGAAACCTTGGCCCCTCTATATTTATATTTACATCTACTAAAAAAAAATCCCTTTCGGCAGACCTACAGGCTGAGGTAGATCTCGAAGTGTTTTAATTTCAAAAATTGAAATCTCGCCTTATATGAGCGCTATCGAGAAAAGATTTATTGATTTGTAAATTATTCATCAAGATCTTTTCAACGATACCCCACAAGACGTGGTTATAAAAATTTTGAATTTCCACAACCACCCCCACTCGTACTCCCACAAGACGTAGTTATAAAAATTTTGAATTTCCACAACCTCCCCCACTCGTACTCCCACAACCAATGAATCGTTGGTGTCACCGTAAACTTGATAGGGAGTACTCTAATTTATGCAGACAAAGTTTCCCTCTAAACTCCATACTTTGCCTCTAAACTACATATATTTTTTCAAAATTGCAATCCCCTCCCCCGACCACCCCCTTGCACCAATTTTGCTCATTAACGAACTTAGCCGAGCTATTAAGCCTAGAAATAAAATAATATAATTTGGTTCAAATATCTTCAAAATTATGGGCGCTAGCGTGTATATATATATATATATATACTCGCTTTGCTTTGCTAGGGGCGCTGCCCCTAGACCCCCGTGGGAGCTGCGCTCCCAACATGGGGTTTGGGGGGAATGCGCCCTCTTTATCGTAATCAGACACTCTCTGGCCGACTGCGCCTCCACGGTACAAATATACCACCCACTGGGGAGACTGCCCACCACATGTAGGATTTTCACCATTATTTGTGACCTACTTGTCATGGTACACCTTCATATCAAATTTCGTTTGTCTAGCCTTAGTGATTTAGAAAATGGTTTTTCGGGCGCCTATTTTGGATTAAACGTTTTATTATATTGTCGTGACTTACTCGTGAAGGTACACCTTGGGACCGCGACAAAGTGTCTCTACGACAAACTGTCTCTCTTCTCATTTGGTTCATCGGCGACAAAGTATCTCTACGACAAACTGTATCGCATTCCTG
>JAGDQP010003014.1:82258-98141 GCA_022664845.1 Lepisma saccharinum
TTCATCGGCGACAAAGTATCTCTACGACAAACTGTATCGCATTCCTGAAGAGGGACACTTTGACGGGGCCAAACACGACAAACTGTCTCTCTTCTCATTTGGTTCATCGACGACAAAGTGTCTCTCCGACAAACTGTATCGCATTCCTGAGGAGAGACACTTTGACGGGGTCGAACACGACAAACTGTCTCTCTTTCTCAGTTTGGTTCATCGAAGATACAGTTTGTCGCCGACAAATTGTCTCTCAAAATCAGGTCCACTTTGTCGTAGTGACACTTTGTCGGAGAGACACTTTGTCATCGTCCCTACACCTTCAAATAAAATTTCATTTTTCTAGCCCAAACGGTGTCGAAAATGATTTTTTGGGAGGCCATTTTGTTTCCAAGATGGCGAATTTACTAATTTTTTAAATATTTTCTTAAACTACTAGTTAAGATACACATATATGCCAAATTTGGTATCTCTAGCTCAAACGGTGTCGAAAATGGATTTTAGGTCCGCCATTTTGGATCCAAGATGGCGTCTTTGGATACATCATTAAACATTTTCGTAACCTAATAGTGACATTGTACCTTCACACCAAATTTAATTTCAGTAGTCGCAGCCGTTGGTTCGGCTGCAATTTTGGATACAAGATGGCGATGTTTTCAACGTTTTTCAATATTTTCTCAACCTTATAGTCACCATGTACCTTCATACCCAATTTCGCATCTCTAGCTCAAACGGTGTGAAAAATGGATTTTTAGAGTACGTCATTTTGTAACCAAGATGGCATCTCTGGATACATTTTGTAATATTTTCGCAACCTATAACTAGTGATGTAATACCTTCATGCCAAATTTAATCTCGCTAGCTCCAGCGGTTTAAGCTTTTTATTCTATACAACAACGGGTTTGGCGGACATTTTGGATCCAAGATGGCGACTCTTTCAAAATGTCGGTTTTTTTCCTTTACCTACTGATGGTCCTACACTTTCGTACCAAATTTGGTATTTCTAGCTCCAGTAGTTCGGACTGTGAATTTATATGGATGAGTCAGTCAGTATATATATATATATATATATATATATATATATATGGATATATGATATATACCGTATATATATTCAAAATTTCAACCCCCTCCCCGATCACCTCTTTGGGCCGATTTTGCTCATTAACGAACTTAACAAAGCTATAAAGCCTAGAAATAACATATTAAATTTTTGTTCAAATATCTTCAAAATTATGGCCGCTAGCGTGTTTATATATAAATATATTATACATAAATATATACATAGATATCGTACCGATCTCAATAGGTAGATTTTTCTTCGAAATCTGCCTAAAAATTATATATCTTGTTTCTGGTTAAATGTATAATTAGTGTATAACAGGCGCGATGCTCTTCCCTGTTACTTTGTATATATTTCAATTGTCCCTGTATTTTTTAAAAAAATTATATTGCTTTTTATTATATATCAGTGTATTAATTGGAACGATCTGACCAGATCAAATATATTTAGTGTAATGATGATTAATTAAGTGTATGTTTATATTATGTAATCGATGTGTATTGTAATCTTGTAATTTTTATCTGTATTTCTTTGTAATCGTTTTTGTATATTTTCCTATGTTAACATATAGAGGATTTTCTTTTAGTTTTAGCAGCTCAAAAACGAAATATCTTGGACGATTCTGTGTACGAAAGCAGCTGGAATCTGGTGCCAGCTGTAGAAGGGGAGCTTTTCGCCAATCAGGGCTTCTCTTTTAAACTTCTGAGAGACACTTGCGTAAGCAGAAATTACTTTTGGCTTGGTTGGTCGTCACCTAATTAAGTAAGCTGCCCGCGCCAACTGACCACTGTTTAACCTCGTCAGACCTACCACTTCGAAACAGCATCCAGCAGCTATGTCCGGCTTGGTAAGCGTTATAGTTCCTAGGAGGGGCTCTTATTTTTATCTTTTCATTTGAGAGAGCATAGTAACCTCGTTAAATACATAGAATTCGTCAAACCCTTTTTTCCATCTATCCGAATAGCCATTCATATATGATTTTATTTTTTTTAATTACTAATATGATGCTTTGTTATACAGGTGGGTACAGAGTCCCGAGACGCTCTGTATTCTGATCTTCGATAATGCTAGGGGTCTTTGAAATCTGGACCCTTTGAAGGGGAAGGAAAAGCTTTCCGACAGTAAATTTTGAATTAATATTTTATCTCATGGGAGAGATTACGAGTAGAATGAATTACTAACAGAACTATTAGCTTTCAAATAATTTTAGATATTTTTTTTTTTCACTTGTAGTTTTGCACTTTTGCAAGCTTCAATTTGGTAATATGGATAGATATTTATTATTAAATTTTAATTACTATGAAAGAGATTATTTACCTCAACTATGTCTTTAGAGCAAAAAATATACATTTTAAATAAATGTAAGCTCTACTTTTCTCAAGCTTTCCTGGAGTATATATCAAGATTACATCAGAGTTGATAAAATAACTTAGTAGAAATTGTATGCACTTTTTATTCCAAAGTTCTCGGATCGATGCCCAAAGTGACCGACTTCATTGAGACTTTCCAAACAAATGCTGAAATCAGGGCATCCACTTCCACAAATTCAATTCTTCTTAACGGTATTAAGGTGAATTGACTAATATATTGTAAAATGTCATTTTTAGTTGGGTTTTTTTCGGAATGCTCAATGAGAAGCAGAAAAACATTAAAAATGCAAAATTCAACTTTTGACCAATAAGGTTATTTTCAGATTAGTCGCTAACATACATATTTCCGGAGGAACGTTTCTGATATCTATTTTTCGTTTTTCTGGCGCTACAAACCAAAGCATTGATGGACGTTTGAATAAAATTCTTTAAACTTTCACGACGAGAAAATATTAATCATGATCTCGTTTCTTTTTCAAACCATGCAGAAATTTGCCACACTGACGTTTCTAACACCTAAAATCATATCTACTAACTCAAACCCAAACTAATGGTACGACATTCCGTCGAGCGCCAAGGTGTGCCAGACGGATTTTAGCTCGGCCTGAGCCTGAAATGCTTGAATGCCATAAATAAAATAAAATTCAAACGGTTTTTCGTTGGGTAGTACATAGTCAGCGCATCGGCTCTCGTCGCAGTTGTACTTTGGCTCCCATGATACCAATTTGCTCGTTTTTGTATTCAAAGTGTCTCCCTAATATTTATCACGATACTGGATAAGTATCAAAATTCTGCTAATCGAACCCGGAACCTCCCTCACAAAGGGCGAGAGCGTTAACCATGTGGATATCCGGGAGCCAACCCAGAAACTCATCCTGACTGGACCACGGCATGCCCTCCCGTTTCGATTTTCGAACCGTATAAATTCTGAAAGATAGTGGCGAATCATAATTAACAGAAACTGGTGAATAGTCAATGGTTTGTAATGAGTTCCAGCACGCCAAAGATTACAAGTAGTGGATGTCACTATTACCTTCATGCACGTAAAAAAAATATTTTCTATGGGACAGTCTAGTAACACTTTTGACTTCGGTCCGTCACGATTCGATCCTTTTCACCAAGCTAAAATCTACAAACACCCATACCCCTACCATGACTCGAACTCGGGACCTTCGAGTCGTTGCCCTAACGCCTGCATGCACGACCCGTGGCTATTAAAATATTAAATTTAATGAAATATTAAAATTTTCAAAAATTCCGATTGCTTGATGAAATGTTGACTACCGCAGTTTCTCTTCTCTTTACTCTTCGAATTTCAAATATTGTCAGTTCCAATATAAATAAGAGAAAGCCCACGCAGGGCTTCGGTGCTAATCATTTCATCTGGGAGTAGAGTTAAATAAAAAAATCGGAAAAACTATGTAGCAAGTGTCATACTATCTTTACTAAGGAATCTCCATGTACAACACGGGGACTATTTTACATTGGAGCTTAGCAACAACAACAAGCATGAACAATGGGAAAGGAAATTGGACGGAAACGGACATAGCCTTGAAATAACATATGATCCCGTCATTTGCCTGATAAGACTTGAAAACTTCAGTCAGGATGGCCGTCTGCAGGATTGGAGTCCTGGACCTCCGGAATGCGAAGCCAACTCCAAAGCATTGAGCCACGGCCGCTCGGTGTTTCATTTCATATCGCTTTTGTTTGACAAAATGTTCGTTAGCGTTGACATACCGTAGATGAATTTTACCTGTTTTCTTTTGAATGAATGAGAGCATGATGAAATCAAACCCTGAAGAACATAGAGTTAGGTATTGGAAAGGTCGGCGCAACAAGTTTGTAAACACTTTTACTTTTATTTCCGTTTATTTAGTTATGAAGCAAAGATTCACTTAAATTAGAAAAATTAATGCATACGTACGAGCTCCTAAACTTCGTTCCTTTGTTTCAATAATTCTCCTATTCATTGTGAGGCGTTCCGCCTTTTCCACTGTGCACACAAAACAACTGAATAGATAATGAGTGCATCTGAAGTGAGTCTAGCATCTCTGCACTGCAGGGAGCAGCCACCAAACAGATGCTTTCATACGGGGATGTTTATTGTTTCCTGCCTCATTTCTTTTGCTGCTGATGGATTTTTGCGAGGTGACAAAGGAATGTAGCCCAAAAGAAGCTATTTCTTCGGAATAAATGCAAAACTACTCCCAAGATTTGATTTTGTATTACCATAACTGCTGTCTTCGTAAATCGAAATTCCAGGAATTTCTCACTATTAAATGTCGCGAAAGAACATCTCCCTTAGGGGGGGTGTTCAGAAATTTTCCTTAGGGGTTTGTTGTCGAAGTCTAGGGAGGGTGTTAGGGGGTGTCGGGGGGGTGTAGCGTACTCCCTGCAACGAACACCTTCTAAAGTAAGTGTCTATCCTTGCTACGCGCGGGAAAACAGCTGTTGATTGCTTTTTAATTTATCTCTTTAAGAAACTTTTGTCAGAGCCAATCACCTAATTAAGTTCTAATTAGCTAAAGTTGTCCCATCAGAGCGACCAGTACATCAGAGTGCGAGGCTGTTTTCTTTGAAGTACAGCCGACTTGAGAATAGGGAAACTGATAGGCCGTTACTCTAATTCAGGCGAAGTTTGAAAGCGCGACCTTTTTGTCCCCATGTGTCTTATTGGCTCAGAAGTAAAATGTTTATTGAATTTCTATTGTCTTAGAGAGATATCTATGTGTTTGGACCGAATGTGTGTGACTCCCTGAGAAATTAACATTAGAGTATCTCGTTTTTGTCATATTAGAGCAAACGGGGGGAAGATATTAGTCACCACCAACATCAACATTAGAGGAAACAGTCAAAAGAAACAGTATTTTGCAATAAACAGTAATTGTCCAAGGTAATTTTGCTTGTGTAATTTCTGCCATATCCTATCTGCAAAGGGTTTGGGGAGACGTATCACGTTCTCTCAATTTGTCGCAAGGTATTTTTGGTGTGGCCTTGTATATTTTTCCTGCACGTCAGGTTTAAAAAGGCTATATTTTTATTGTGTAAGCATTTTTCTCTTTCCCTGGTGGAAGAGTGGCGCATCAGGGTAACTAAGTTTTCTTTTCTCGTCTTTGAGAACCACACCCGTTACGATACCTTTATGGTAACCTTGCAAGAAGTGTTGCTCACGAGACAAGACGAGACAGAGAAATGTCTATGGACAAGAGAGACGAGGCTGCATAAACTCTAGCAATATGAAACATGTATTTTCGAGACGACACACTTTCTGAACAAGACATTTTCGAGACTACTCACCTTTTATCTCATCTCGTGGGCAACACTGTTCTATTATGAGCAGCTGCCTATTCGTTTCGGCCTCACAATGAATAATCTGCACGTTAATAATCCGAAGCGTCAAAAATCCGAATTGCCGAATCAGAAAAAAAATCAAATCAGCAACCTTGACCAATGGCGTCGGAATGGAAATCAGTATCAGTGCATAATGATCTATATGCGCTAGTAGATAGTTGTGAATTTTATTTATGTCCTTTAGGCATCTAAGTGTCAGGCCGGGATAGAGTAGGGGAAAGGAGTCAAGATGGTGTCGGCCAGAGCCTATGTTGAAGGTGCCATCCCGGCATTTGCCTGGTATGTCAGGAAAAAACTAAAAAAACTCAGTCAAGAAGGTCGATTGCTAGGATCGAACCCACTACTTTCCGAAGGCTACGTCAACGCTCTACTATTGAGCTACGGCGGCTCATTTGGACGTAGTTGTACGTTGTCAAGTATGTATATTAGTAAAAGATGAACCTTCTGATAAGAATATTTGTAAAATGCGTATGTTACAATCATCCCGTTAAAGGAATTGTTTTGGGCTAGTATTTTGTTTCTGAGACGCTAGATGGAATTAGCATCGACCATAGTCGCTCGCCTGGTGGGGATTCTCGGAACTTTTTCTCTTCTCTCAAATAGTGTTTAGCGCCAAAACTGGTCCGTGTTGGTAAACGAATATAGGAAGAAGTATTTTCTCAGAGGACTCGGTCATTCTCATAAATTACTACCAGATGTTCGGAAAAGTGGAGGGAGATAGGATGACATTTTACGGCTTCGGGCTCCTTGCTCCTTCCTTAGTTGTTTCGTCTAATGTTTTGAGCCGAAATCTATCTGTTGTCCACAAACTGTTAGCAATTTCTTTGGCATTCATGCTGATGAGTGTGTGCTCACAGAAAAGCGTACAAAATAAACAATTAAAATATTATTTTACAATTTCTCGTTCATCGCCAATGAAATCCCTAAGTGTTTGTTTGTTTGTGTGTGTTTTTCTTCTTATTTTTTTGTTTTCTTTCCTACTTTTGCAAATGGTAAATAAGTCACGATTGGTAAAGGTGGCTGAGGCAATCTATGATCTTCTTTTCTCGTGTAATCTGGATATTGTCATATCGCCAAGCCGGATCATGACGGGCCGAACTCCTAAGTTGACTGACCCATGTAAAATCAAGTTTACCAAAAGTTTTACTTTCTATTAATCGAAAGAATCAATTGTTTTGCATAAAATTGCAGTGGATAATGAATTAACCTTATCATTATCATATATATATATATATATATGATAATTCAATCTTTCAATGTTTAATTTTGTGCCTCTGAAATT
Source organism: Lepisma saccharinum (assembly GCA_022664845.1). Taxonomy (NCBI): domain Eukaryota; kingdom Metazoa; phylum Arthropoda; class Insecta; order Zygentoma; family Lepismatidae; genus Lepisma; species Lepisma saccharinum. The sequence goes on from JAGDQP010003014.1 coordinate 89,319, forward strand.
GTATTTTTTAAATATTAATAGAATGTTTTGATTGACAGTTGAAGCGAGAAGAAGGGTAGAGAAGAAATAAATTCAGTTTTAATTGGGGGATATAAGTGAATAAGTCAGATAAGGCCACTATTTCTTCACCTTTCAATGCTATAAATATATTATATTACGAGTGAGTTTAGTGTTTAATGAGAAGAATATATTATGGAATAATTTCCACAGTAATGAAGCAGAAACAACAAATTGATTGTACTTGTTTTTAGTCTCTAAGCGAGACTTGAAACCCCAACTCTTGGAGCCATCACAGAACGTTCCTCTGTATGGGTCTTGTGTATGTGGCGAAGCACTACCTCTAGTGGGTATATGTGCATATTTGCATCCTTTTTGCGTATATTTGAATAATTTCAAATAAAATACGGTATGTTGGTACTGGGTTCGTTTCCCAAATATGGAGTTGGGGACAGTATTTTGTGTTTGTTTTGGCCTGAGATTTGGTGCAGGCTTTGTGTAGCTGTTGTGCTGCGATTACTATTATTATTATTTATAGTAATAATAATGCTCCGTTGCTATTGTTGTGTATGTATACACAGTTTGCACTTTATTTGTTGTTGAGTTGTTATAAACATTCTTTCTAATAGTAGTTGTTGGTAGTCGCTGTTGACATCTTCAACTGTCAGATGGGTTTGGAAAGACAGGCCCTATAGTTGTCTGGTTAGTTGGATTCTGAACCACTTCATGTGGTCAAGCACTACGGGGTTTGAATTTGTGGCTACGTGTATAAGATGATCGTGATAGCCACTTCTGTATCTCTAGGTCATTTTTGACCATAAGTTTGTCTATTAAGAGCAGTTTGATCTCTAACAGCCTATTAAGGAGAGTTTTGTTTTCTACGTATATCTGATAGTGTTGTAGATACCTTCGTGGCCTGGTCGAGTCCATCGAACATGGATAACGTGGAAGCACGTTATGATAATTATAATAGCCCAGTGTGGTATGGTAAATCTCGTTGGGCTTTCAGAGTAATATCCTATCATATTCGGTTTGTTGTATAATTTTTTCTATAAAATCTTTGGCGCTAGATTGTTGTTTTGGAGGAAAACTGTTTGTTCTACTTCAGCACAACTGCTAGAAAGTATGTTTCTGAAGATTTGATAATAAATGTACACCCCTCATATGTACTGACTTGAAAAAAAAAAAAATAATTTTTTAAAAGGCCTATCTGATTTCACAAGGGATCCGGGTGTGGTGATTGTGGGTTTCTTGGACAGTTTTGCTACTGCTTGTTTGTCCCGAAAGTTGTATTCGGTTTAATTATCTGATATATATTGGCAGGTGCGCACCTGCTTGTTTGAAAATGAGTTTAATTTTCTTATTTTAATACTTTTTGTTTATCATTAGTCTCGATGCCATGTTTGTTTACTACGCACTTATGATGTTTAAGTGCATTTAGTCAGCAGTAGCGTGATCAACATTAGCGTCTGTTAATAGACTCTTTAATGTTAAAAAGTTATTTCAAATGTCGGGGTGAGATGAGCGTTGTTAGGCTTTTGTTTTTATTTTTGTTCAACTATGACAAGACTTGGTTGAATAGAAGTGCCCAAGGAGAGGACAGATTCCGTTCTATGTAGACAGATTTTGTTTATTCTTTGCCATTAGTTTTGTATTTCTTTTTTGTTTCTAGTATTGGCATTTTTAGGTACTCAAACATTTGAGTTTATCTCAACATTTTGTTAAGTTGTGGGTGTCATATTTTGTGCAAAGTATAGCAAATTTGTCATCTTTTGTTAATATTATCAGTGTTTTGCCTAAGCGGCACGTCTATTGAGATAAGTTTAACCTTCTCCATTTTAATATTAGTCCAAACGTGTGTGAGGAGAGCTGTGGTTTAGCCCTTTATTTGGATTTAAACCCTTTATTTTTAGAGGGTAAATTAATGTGGGTGATTCCATGTTTTGGAACCTGAGCTTCGTTTTATCTAACATCAAGTTTTGAAGATGGTTTCGCTTTTTCTTAAAAGCTATAGTGGCCTTAGGGAAGGCCTTTGTTTTTATTTAAAAAACAAGTTTCATGTTTCATCAGTGTGGAGGCTATAAGTTTGTTTTCTTTTAGGGAGTCCAGCGCTAGTGCGATTGCTCTGGATTTCCCAGTTTGTGTGGGTTCTCTGTCGTAAAAGTTATTTTACATACTTTAGTTTGTAGATCCCTTTCTTCTTTAAATTGTGGGATCACGTAAGTTTTGACACAGTATTTTCTATTTTGGCTGTGACGTCATTCTAAGTGTCGTCAATAAGTTGGTTGAATGCTTGTGGAGCTAATGTTGCCCTCAGTAAAATTCAAAGTTGGTGTTTCAGTTTGAATATTGGTACAGAACTGAGCTGCAGAAGTCTCTCTTCACGGATAGTGTGCCTCTGTGTTGAAGGATTCTGGTCTTTGTCTCTGCCCGGATATGAACCCGGCCTGTCTTGTTCCAGAGTCACCTCGGAACACTTTTATAAAATGTCCATCATGTAGTTGGATGCTTTATCAGGACAGTTTGGGCTAGCTGTTTCGACCTATTTTGGTCTCTTCAGTTGATATCTTTTGCGAGCCTTTATGGGAGAAAAAACGATAAGAATAACCTTCCCTTTTTTTGGACTTTCTTTTTTTCTTTCAGAGGGACAACGCGACCGATCGTGAATTCGTGATGTTTCTTTTCGATTTGAAAAGAGGGGCTTTCTATGGCGCCTTTTCCACGGTTCTTTATCCCTCTCTTTTCTTCATTTTGAGATGAACATAAAAAAAAATGATATATATGTTCTGTACACTTAGTGTTCACTTGTTTTGGTATTTTGATTCTTTTGATTTTTACCCTTGTCTTTCAACATGGCTCGCAAAAGATATCAGCTGAGGATACTAAAATATGTCGAAACAGCTAGCGCAAACTGTCCTGATACAGCAGACAACTACAAGATTAACATTTTATAAAAGTGTTCTGAGGTGACTCTGAAACAAGACAGGTCGGGTTCATATCCGGGCAGTCCTTTACCTATATTCAAACTGAAAACCCAACTTTGAATCTTGCTAAGGGTAACATTAGTTCCACAAGGATTCAACCAACTTATTGACGACATTTAGAATGGCACCACAGCCAAAATAGAAAATACTGTGTCAAAACTTCCATGATCCCACAACTTAAAAAAGGAAGGGATCTACAAACCAAAGTATGTTTCAAACAACCTTTACGACACAGAACCCACACAAACTGGGAAATCCAGAGTAAATGCTGTAGCATTGGACTCCATCGAAAACAAACTTATAGCTTCCACAGTGATGAATATAAAACTTTTTTTTTTTCTTAAACAAAATAAAACCAAGGCCTTCTTTGGTTTAATATAGCATTTAAGAAAAAGCTAAACTATCTTCAAATCTTAATGTTAGATAAAACTAAGCTCAGCCTCCAAACCACGAAATCCTCCACAATATTTTACCCTCTAAAATTAAAGGGATTAAATCCAAATCAAGGGCCAAACCACAGCTCTCTTCAAACACTCAGGATTAATAGCAAAATGAAGAAGGTTAAACATTCCTCAAAAGACACTGATAGGCAAAACACTGATAATATTAACAATAGATTACAAATTTGCTATACTGAGCACAAGATGCGACACTCACATCTTAACAAAATATTGAGAAGAAATCAAAGTTTTAAGCACATAAAAATAACAATGCTAGAGACAAAAAGGAAAAAACTAATGACAAGGAATAAAAAGAATCTGTCTACATGGGACGGAATCTGTCCTCTCCTTGGGCACTTCTATTCGACTGAGTCTTGTCATAGTTGAACAAAATTATAAAAAAAAAACTAATAAAGCTCATCTCACCCCGACAATTGAAAAATTCTTTTAACATTAAAGAGTCTATTAACAGAACTTTAAGTGGATCACGCTACTGTTGATTAAATGCACTTAAATATCACAAGTGTGTAGTAAACAAAGATGGCATCGAGCCCAATGATAAGCAAAACAATGAATTGAAATAAGCAAATAAAACTAATTTTCAAACAAGCAGGTGCGCACCTGATCATAAATCACAGCCATATTCAATCCACTAGTGGATGAGGCCTCTCCCCGAAGGGAGGAGTTGGTATACTGCTCCCACGCAGACCAGACGGGTTGGGACTTGGGAGAGGAGAGTCGAAGCTCTCACTGTGATCGCCACTATCTTTTATTCACAGCAGCTCACCAATTGTCCTCACGATGTCCTCAATTGTCTACACCGACATTTTTTAGCCCCCACGGCAATCAAACCCAAGACCGCTCGCACTGAAGTCGAGCGCGCTACCGACTAGGCTACACAGGAGCTCATATATATATAATCTAAATCGAATACAACTTTCGGGGGCAAATAAGCAGTAGCAAAACTGTCCAACAAACCCATAATCACCAAAACCGGACTCTCTATGAAATCAGATAAACCTTATAAATATGAGAGGTGTACACTTATTATCAAAGATCCAGAAACACACTTTCTAGCACGGTTGTCCCGAAACAGAACAAACATTTTCCCATTAAAACAACAATCTAGTGCCAAAGAATTTTTAGACAAGATTATACAACAAACCAAATAAGGTGGGGTATTACCCTGAAAGCCCAACGGGAACTACCATACTACACTGGCCTATTGTGATAATCAAAACATGCATCCATGTTATCCATGTCAGACAAACCAGACCAGGCCACCAAGATACACAAATACTATCTGATATCCATAGAAAACATACATCTTAAAAAGCTGTTACAGATCAAACTATTTTTAATAAACAAACTTTTGGCCCAAAATGTTCTAGAGATACAGAAGTGGCTATCATGATAATCGTATGCATGTAGCCACAAGTTCATACCTCGTAGTGGTCCAGAATCCAACTGACCAAAACAACTGTAGGGCCGGTCCTTCCAAGCCCATCAGACTGTTGAAGATGTCAACAGCGACTAACAACAACTACTATTAGAAAAATCATTTATACGGTAACAGCCCAACAACAAATAAAGTGCAAACTGTTTATACATACACAACAATAGCAACGGAGTGTTATTATTATTAATAATAATAATAATCACAGTACAACAGCTGCATAAAGCAAAGTCTGGACCAAAAATCAAGGCAAAACAAACACAAAATACTATCTCCAATTTCATATTTCGGACAGAACCCAGTACCAACAAATTATTTGAAATTATTCATATATATATATATTTATTTATAACTAAGGCCGCAGGCAAAAGAATCCCAACACAGGGAACATGTTCTTATACCTGATAGACAATACGCTTCATCAAAAAGGATGCAAATATGCACATATAGCCACCAGCGGTAGTGCTACGCCGCAAAATTAAGACCCAAACAGAGGAATGTTTCGTGATGGCTCCGAGGGTTCGGGCTTCAAGTCCCGCTTCCAGACTAGACAATTATTTTAAAGTTTTGGACTGTTCCTTCGTTATGTTTAAGACGAATGTGTCAAAATCTCAGAAGGAAATAGCAACAACATTGCAACAGAATGCAAATTGATATATCAATAAAACAATTAAGACCACTTAATCACAGACAGAATGAACTTCCCAGATTTTACAACACAAAACAGCTGCCTTATTTTTTAAAACTCGAATACTTCATGTTCTCCGAAAACAAGAAAGAAAACTTCATCCCTCTTGCGACGTTAGGAACTCACGCTCCCGCGGACAAACAAGAAAGGGCAGTTTTGAAAGGACCTCCGGCAAAACACACCTAAGAAAAAAAAGGTGCAAGGTGCTGTTTGACGCGACCTAGAAGAGAAAGTGGGCAAGCCAAGTAACGGAACTTGCAACTAAACTCTTAATTTGGCAACCCTTAGATGAGGAAACATTGTCTCTTTTGATATTTGAATCAAGATTCAATAACATTTATACAAAATTAGAAGAAAATAAAAAATCTCAAATGCCACCTTAATATAAAAAGAAAGAAATAATAATAAACTGTTTAAAACGGTTTTTAAAATAAGCGTTTAATGGTATATTTTGGTATTCTAGGACACTCAAAACCTCAAAAACAAGAAGGGAAGAAAGATAGATGAAGAAAAAAATAATCGGTATAATATTTGCGTTTCTAACACAGTATTTAATTTCTTATTAAATCCTAAAAACCTGAAATCCTGTTACCGAGCGGACGTAGCTCAGTTGGTAGAACTCTGGCTTAGTAATCGGAAAGTTCTGGGAACGATCGCAGCAGCTGCTTATACTAACTTAGGTTCAAGTCAATGCTGGAATGGCACCTACAAATTAGGCCCTGGCAGCCTACCTTCCAACGTCCTGTCTGGCGCCTATCTCGGCTTGAACCTGACTTGGGGAAATTCAATTGAAATCCTGTTAGTAATTGAGATAAAAAAAATGAATGAGGCAAGGTGGATATCATGTAAAACCGACCCTGCTATAGATTCATAACAACAAACGTCAATTTGATCAAATGTACAGATAGCACACAGAATACAGTAACATACACAGATAGTCATACAATGGGTAATTATACACTGGAATAGATTTTCCGATCTACCTAAAATATTTGTGGATCAAAATCGATGACGATTTTGATCAAATTTCTTAGCAAACCTCTGCCCCACAACAGGAGACAAACGAACTTGGACACCAAATGCGTCAAAACTCGAGAAGAAAATAAATCGAAAACATTGCACAATTTATTTCAGAGAAGTAGCAGTAGAAGTAATTGGCCGGGTTTATTTTATTACTATATATTTTGTGCCACTTTAACTTTACCGAAAATCAAGCGGTGTAGTGGAATGAGTCCTACGAGACAATGAACTTGGTTCTTTTACCAGAGGCATGGTTGGTATGAAGAGGAAGAAGGAAGAGGGTCTGTATAAACATTCCATTTGTTATGGTGGTACTGAGATGTCTGGGAATCAGAAAATTTTAGGAAATAGTAACGACCCAAGGTCCGTGTCCAACGACCTTGATAAACCACTAGCAAGTAAAGGTGCCCATTCATTGATAAGCCTGTGCTCAAGAAAGGAAGAAGAAAAAGAAACATTTGAGGTTGTTTCCACTTGTCAGAAAAAAATATTCAGAATATACGTTTTCGCTATTTATAGTCCCCATGACCGTAAGCATGTAGAATTACATCCTCCTTCCCTCCTTTGTGTGCTAGGTAGCAGATTTCCAATTTTGAAGGCTGAAAGCGGTTAATTTTTACAATCATCCTTACAAACAAGAAGTATCTTGAACAAGAGGTAGTTGAAGGAGTAATAGGACAGGGGGAGAAAAAGCACCATCTTTTACTATCGGCCTGCTCAGCAATAATCCTACATACAAAGGCCTAATAAATTAGAAAAAAATAAAAGAACTATCTATACATCTGTACAACACTGACCATAGTGTTTTCCAATTTCGCCAAAGCTAATTTCCAGTCGACACATGGGCGCGTATGGTGGATGAGAAGTTCGAACCACTCTGGAAATGTAGCTAGTATTACGTAAAGTTGAAATAAATAGTAGATTAAATAAATTTCATTTTGAACTATAAAAACTGCTGTGTAACAAGGAAGCTTAAGTGACTATTTATGTTTCCTATTATTGTTCGTTGTAGTCTTGACATGTAAATTCGTTTGTGAGACCAGAAGTAGTCGTGGGTTCTGAGGCATTAGGTCAACGTCTGCAAAGGTTGCGTGTTCGAATCCCGCCTGTGGGATGGATTTCTGTGGATTTAACAAGCATTGCAATCATTTCAGCATGACAGGCTCCAGCCAAAGTTACTAGACTGGCGCATACAAAATAAAGTTGAGCAACAAAGTTTTTTGAACTTTGTAAACGTTTGTAAAAATCGTTTGTAAACAGACAAACCTGTAAACGATTGTGATTAGGTATGATAATGGAAATAATTTCTTTTCTTAAACTGCTATGGGATGGGCTCAGTAAATAGAGCTTTAACATCTAACATCGTATTTAACAAATCTTACAGTACAATATTTTCTGAATTATTAATTAGGAAAATTCCGCATCTGGGCCCGATACGAATCCTGAAAACGTTGGGACAACTAGAAAAATGGGCACTCAACGCTATCACCAAAGATTATATACCCTTAACAGATGAGTGCACCTGAGAGAGGAACTACTCTGAAAAGAGGATGTCTGAATATGGGGCCACACAAGATGCCAGAGGGAGGAAAGCTTTATGGGAGAAAGATGTAGCTTATTTTTGTTTTCTGGTTTCCTCGGTGACAGATTGGAGGAATCACGGTCGCGTTTAAGCTTTATCGATATTCGTTTGTCTCCTGGTTGTTTTTAAAATATGGCGGTGGTAGTAGAAAAAATTGATTTGTTTTGAAGTGGGTTTATTTTTTGAATTTAGTTCTTAGCATTTAATGAAAAGGGAGATAGTGCAAGATATGTAAATATATCAATACAGAGAACTTACAGACTGAGTTAGTGACAAGAATATGTGTCATTAAGTGACAAGAATACGTGTTGTGCAATGTAACAAGACATTTCCACATTTTTTTTTTCATCCGGAGAAACGCGACGTGAACAGTTTCCAGATTCTGTGCTCTTTTAAATTGTGCTTTTTGTGTTTCGTCATTTTACTAACTACTCGGCAGGAGCTTTGACACTATGCAGATAGTTAGGAAGGTACACTGATAAGCAATGAACTGAATACTAAGAATAGCAAAGCAGTGTATTTTTTTAATGATATTTTATGCTGGATACGGTGCTCGTATCAGTAATTGACCAGCCACCTGTGGTTGAAGAAAAACAAACGGTACCGGTGATAATAGAATTTATATTGGATACAGTAGCAAAACCAAGTACATTTTA
>JAGDQP010003015.1:0-27638 GCA_022664845.1 Lepisma saccharinum
ACAGTACCTAGCACTATAAGCCTCCCGAATGCTACACCAACGCAGTATCATTGTGCTACGGCGGCTAGGTATCATAATAACTAAATCCGAATACCGGGTCTTTGAATCTGCGACCGAAATCGCACGAATCAATTGGACCCGATATCAGAAACCCCGAAGATCCAGATTTCAGATCGAAGTTTCGAATCCGGGTTACAGGTATTCGGATCCGGATCCGAGTGTCGGATACCCGGATATTGATCCATAAAATTGACTTTACCTTTTCCCCGCAATCACATTTGATTTGTTATTCTCTGTTGTAATCTATTTTCTATTTTAGGTACTTCGATATAATTCAGTGCCATTGAGTACCTCCAGACACGTATCCAAAAATGTATTTGCAGGGGGTCAATGGAGTTGGAGGGTCCAACTCGAAAGTCGGTCATGGTGTGAAAAGTACCCTAGAGATAATTACGCTTAAAATTATACTATTTTCACATATTAAAAGGAATTTCGGGATGGGGTCCAGAGTCACCTTTAAATACATAGGTCCATGAGTACTTCCATATCGCTCAATATCGGTGTTTCTAGCTATTTTCATATTGTTCGGTATATCGATATCATTCAGTATTTTGGTATTTCGGTTTTTACGATATTTCTGTATTTTTGCTATTTCGGTATGGGTGATACCGAATTTTCGGTATACGGAAATAAAGATACCGATTTCGGTACATTTTTGACAACCCCACAATTTATAAAACTTGAATGGCGCGTTCTTAAGAACATGCCATTTCTCTATGAAATTTGTGGGAAATCAAATAATGTACATGGCCTTAGGACAGTTACACTGAAACATCCTCACTAGTAAGAGCTTCTAAAACCTTTACCTTAATCTGGGCATACTCCCGGGAAACTATGGGTGAATAGTCATCATATAGTAGCATGAATCAGTTAGGACTTCCTATGTGAAGTAGTGGTGATTCAATTTCCATAACGCATATCATATAATGATTGATCCGTAATAATGTTTAATATATGAAAAATACTGTGTGACGAGCAAACCATTTAACGACTTTAGATTACCTACAAAGTTGAACATTTTATTTTCCAAGATGATTTATATTCCTGCCCGCTTCTCCTTTATAAACATCATTTTACTTGACTTCGAGACATTTTGGTCTACCTGAAGCAGATCAAAGTACTGAATCTTTAGTTTATATTATTGGATTAAAAGATAAAGTTCATACGGGCTTTCTCAAGCTCAAACAACTGTGTAATTCCGAGAAAAGTCGTGCCCTTATGCCGGACTTGTAATAAAAGAAACGGATAAGATCCGTGTGCCTCTAATGCTACGATCTAAAAATGATGTAGGACACGTATAGACAAAATTCAGTTCTATACCTATAAAATGTATTTTTAATAAGCGAATGCCATGCGATGATTGTTCGAGAAATAGTATATAACTTATCGGTTAGGGCCTATAAACTGGGCACAATCAGAACCTTCTTCTCTCGATAATAGTTATTGTGAGCAGAACCTCTAGCTTTGTTCCTTCCACAGAACATCTCCTAAATCTATAACTAATAGCTAATACATGGGAGCTGGTATCAGTTGTGAGACTATCCACGATGGTTTACACATGTATCATATGTTACAACAAAGAATTCCAGGAATGTTATCTGAAGAACATATAGACGGTCGAATGCTATATTTAGAAAAGTTGCACTCACTTAATATCAGAGTGTCAGGTCGTAAATAAATTAAAACATTTAAAACAAGATGTGAGTAGTGGTTCCGATAAGTTAGCTGCACGTGTAGTGATAGAATGTGCAAACGAACTATCATATCCACTAACACTATTATATAATGAATTTCTGAAACACGGTATATTTCCTGAAAGATGAAAAACTGCCTATGTTACGAGCGTCTTTAAGTCCGGTAACAAGATAAATGTTTCAAACTATTGTCCTATATCTATCCTTCCATTGTTTTCCAAGGTCTTTGAATCATTAATATATGATTCAGTACCCTCCACTGTATTTTAAGATCTCCCCCTATCAACGTGGGTTTGTCAAGGGACGATCAGCAATAAACAATGCGGCAGTACTCACAAATGTTCTGGCATTTTTTTTTAATAAAGAGGACAAGTTGATGTCATTTATACTGACTGATCTATCGAAGGCATTCAACTCAATACATCACGACATATTATTGGATAAATTAAAGAAGTATGGAGTTAATGCAACATTGTTGAAATTATTCGTGAGTTATTTGAGAAGTAGAACTCAGTGTGTTGCTTTAAATGGTGTGTTACCCCATACTTATCCAGTTAGATCAGGTGTACCAGAAGGCTCTCATTTAGGTCCTCTACTTTTCTTGGCATTTATAAACGATCTTCCATCCGTATTAAAACATTATTTTCCTTGCTTATTTCCTGACGATGTTAAAATATTATCCTAGATAAAAACAAAGGATGATTATCAATTTCTCCAATCGGTCCTTAATCCACTCAACAAGCGATGTGATAATATGTATTTGAAGGTTAATGTAAAAAGTGCAGAATTGAGTTTCACAAATAAGAAATACATAATCACATTTAAGTGTAGTATCAATGACCAAAATGTAGAAAAGTGACTGAAGTTAATGACCTAAGCATAATTTGTTTCATCCAATCTGTCATTGACTCATTATTAAGAAGGGTTTATAAAACACTAGGTTTCATAAGGTGTAACTGTTTAATTTCTCAGATCAAACTTCACTGAAATTATATTATGCTTTAGTGAGATCTGTTTTAGAATACGGCGGTATTATCTGGTCCCCACATCAAAAGACATATCAAACAGAAATTAAAAATATTCTAAAGAGATTTCTCAAATAGATATCTTTAAAAAATATAAAAAATCAAATACACAACTACGACAATTTATGTAAAATATTAAATGTGACCAAAATCAACTACTTTTCCAAGTTTAAATCTAAACAGAAGCGGGCGTAATTCGTGAGTACTAAATGAAAACACAATCGAGAAAATGTGGTAGGATCTTAAAGACATTTAAAGATAAAATGTTCCGCTAATGTTCTCAAAGATTGCTGCGCAAATCTTCTCAAATCTACGAGGGTCATTCTGAAAGTAAAGAATGTTTTTATCTGAAGAGCCGCGCAGTTTTCCTACTACCGCAGCCGTGTCATTGACTTACTCATTTCCTCGCGCCAGTCTGACGCTAACAGACAGCTGCTACGGTCGTTTACTCTTTATTTGTGCAACTTTAAAATGTGTGGTAATATTAACGATCCCGCGAAATGTGAGGCTCGTAGTGTAATACACTTTTGGAATGCAAGAAATGTCCATCTAATTGAAATTTACAGACAGATAACAAAGGTTCATGGTATTGAAGCTTCAGTTGAAAAATAGTGCATCATGTTTAATGGCGGACGGACGAATATTCATGATGAAGAATGCTCTGACAGACCTTCAGTTATTACTGACGAACTCAAATCAAGGGTTGAGGAAACAACATCAACAGGATAGACGTTCCACTATAGATGGACTGTTTGTTCTTTTCTGAAATTTCAAGAACGGTTTAATGATTTTTTGGGCGGAAACCACTATGGAAGTGACAACGAACTGAAAAAGGGAGTTAGTGAATGGTTCAACAATTTGGTGGCAACTGAGTGTGCAGAAGGCATAGAAAAGCTGGTGAGACGCTACGACAAATGTCAAAGTTTGAACGGTGACTACCCATAAAAGTAGCTAATGTTTCAAATATGTTGTAAAAGAGGTTTTGTTTCATTATTTTAAATAATAATATATAGAGAAACAAACGTCCTTTACTTTTAGAATGACAGTCGTAGTTGAACGCATATTTATTGGAACGCATTCTAAATTGTCTTACATTTACTTATTTTGTTAATAAAAAACCCAAGGGTGTTTGAAACTTTAAATATAAGATGTACACATACGAAGTTTAAGGAAATTTTATTCTTGTAAGCATATGTGATATGAGTACCCCACAGAAACTAATAAGTTTCTCGGTCTCGGATTACATTCGAGTAGGTAAGTAAACATTGTCAGTGGAAGGTCAAGAAGTTTTTCTCCCTTTATTGCCATACTTCATATTAGAAAGTATGGAAAAAATCTCTTGTCGGAATTTCCTGTGGGTGCGCATTGGTGGCAGAGACCTCGAGTAATTTTTAAAGATATTTCGGGGGTTCGCCTGATGTTCCGGAATGGCTGAAATGTTTACACCAGAGGGAAAACAACCAGTCAACATTTTGCTAAAAATCTGTATTCTTCAGTTTTGGGTCCTAGTTTTTGTCAGTTTTAACGACAATTGTTGTGTTTCGATACGTCATAGATATTGAACAGAAGGTCAGGATTCTTCTTTGGGCGGTTGTGGATACTTGTGCCTCAAATAATTTTAAGAATGTCCTCATATTATAAAAGCATGATTCGCTTTAATATATTTCTGTAAGAAGGGCACGAGATATTTAGGAATATGACAACGGGTGTTTTTCTTTTCTCTGGATTCTCACGAACAAAACACAATTGAATCAATCGAGTCTGAGAAGGGAAAGTGGACAGTAATGTTTGTTTTGACGCCTATTGACTTCTCACTTGCCTTATACTGGGATTAACGTGATAGTTTGCGTTGAACACGTGAGCGATGTTTGGGAGGAAGGAAAAGGAATGCTTGCGTTTTATGTGAATTAATGAAGACTTACAGCACCATGAGTTGATAGCGTTTGCCATGGTTCTGTTAATATTTTGGATGGTTTTGCTACTGGCGAGAAATGATGTATCTTCAGCGAATTGGAATAGTTGAATGATTGGGAGGAAAAGGGGCATGTTTGCAACAAAGAGTAGAGTATAGTAAAGATGACAGAGAGGATTCTTGAGGAACGGCAGGAGAAGAAAGTGGTATGTAATGGCTGGAGTTGATTGATATGTAGGCGAGACGACATGCAATAAAGTTAAATATGATGCAAAAGTACGTTATAGGAAGTTGAAAGGATTTTTGTTCACCCATTTTGTCAGTTTATATACTGTTATCTAAAATTTCAAACTCTGCGTTGGAGTTGTCGCTGTGGTGTTAATGATTTTTTATTTCCTGTGAGTTGGAAGTCCCTGTTAAAGTGACGTGACCGTCTGATTGACGGTAGAAATTGTGGTGGAAGGTGGGGTCGAAAAGGATGAACATCGCTTTTGGGAATGTGTTTGTAAGTGGCTTTGTGAAGTGTCGTAGTGATGCTATTTACTGTTTCATATAGTTCATCTTCTGTGGTTGGTGAGTCTGATGGGGTGAGTTGTGTCTTTATTAAATATGTTCTGTAGCTGTCTCAATCTATTTTGTCAAAATTTAAAACCTGATTGGTGCATGATCACTTGCAATTAGGTCTAAAATATCTACGATGCGATAACTTAGTTGTGGAATGTGGATGTCTCATTGATAAAACCTAATTTTTCTCTAGGTGTTATCCATAGAGCTACACAATACTTATATATTACTACACAATACTACACAACTCTGTAGCATTATCACTACAATGAGCATAGAAATATAATCGCAAATTGAAATTATATTTCCGGTAATATAGATAAATCCAGTAAGCATGTGTGTAAAATTACACGTGGACGTAATAATGGGTAACGTGTAAAGTGGAATTTAGCGGAAATCTAAGCTACCAGTTTCTGAGATGTTCCAATACTTGACCAGAAGTGCTGCAACAAAAACTGAAATGTTACATCCAGCAGGGAGATGCAGCTTAAATACTAAACGTCATATGTTTCGTATGTTTTCCAACCGCACTTCATTGTTTAGCGAAACAAAAGTTAATCAGTATCAGGGAGTGTATTCACCTTGGGTGCGTGATAAAGAAGGTGTAGGGGCTCCTGGTCTCTCTCAGTGAAATATGTGAATTGGTGTTGAGAAACATGTACACACAATCCATAGTGACAGAAATAACGAAGTTACTAAAAGTAACTCCATCACAAGAAACATTCAATGAAGAAAATGGGTTTGCAATTAGTCTTCAGTGTTCCTAATGATAGCAGTCCACAACTTCTGACAATGAAAATGTATCTTTAAAAAACAAAGATCAGTTATATAAAAGTGGTTATTGGTAAATGTATTCAGTTGGCTATATATGGCCGAAACTGGTCACTTTTGATGATGAAATCACTCAGTGATCATTTGTGTGGCAGCCAGGGGATTGTTCAAGTATTCTCGACAACGTGGGCTGGTAAAACTCAGGAAAATGATGGTAAACCTCCATTCTGATGACAGCCAGCGAGGTTCAAACACGTTCGTCTGTCTCTCTATTGTGGATGAGAATTACGCGGAATTACTCATTGGATCACTGAGCTACATATGTACAAGATATATTTAGCAAGTAATACCTGAACGACCTGTGCTTGTTGAAAATTTTCTTATTCATGGAGTTTTACCACGTACAGTTTAACCCGTATTATATTCAATAAAAAGTACTTAAGTTATGTTGGAAGAATTAAATTAGCAATTGATAAATTTCAAAAGTTATTTTAAAAAAGACTTAACTCACCAAAATATACAAAATTAATTTTGACGTCATTGGATAAAAGATAATCAAGAACTAATAAGCTTTGTAAGCAACAATATCTTCCTTAGTAACCACGGATTCAAGTTCAGTGTATTTTTTTTAATCAACAATTACATTTTCAACAGTCAAAACTTGAATAATTTAAAAATGGAAATAGTGAATGGATATTCACTATTAAATTCTACTTTCTTAATACTCATTAAAATAACTATTAACAGTATACATTTCAACGGAAATGTGTGTATCAATAAACAGAACATATTATAGTGTTTTTACGAATATCGCCATTACAATATTGGTATCCCTAAGATATTATATGATACCCCTGGTTTTGGCGTACAACATTCAACCAAGATCTGGATGAGCGGAAACCTGAAATGTTCCTTGTATATTCCAGTGATTTTCTGGGAATATATGTGGCACGTTTGATCTTTCGTGACATATTCAATATTTAGTTAAAGAATATTGAATAATTTTAGCTTCTCATGTCAGTTCAATATTCGCGGACATATATGTTAGGAATTTCCAATTTCTTCCCAAATGCTTGTGGAGATCCTATGTTTATCGGATATTTCTTAGATGTTCCGTGCTATGTTGGAAGATACGTAATAAACATAAGCGCAACATATTCATGTAATTTACATTTTATGAAGAGAAGAGATGCGAAGGAATAAGTCCGTTAAGAATATAAGACGAGTGTATTTACTCGGAAAAGATTAGAGTATAAATCAGTCGAATCCTCGTTTTCAGTGCCTTCAGAGATGTCTCCTGGTGAAACTTGGTTAAATACACTCTGCAGAACCATATCCCTGATAACCGGCAGCCGGACGCGAACCTTCATAAATCTTAGATCTTATTTGCAAATTTCGACATTAGTGACTTGACAATGAAGTGTCGTGCTACTGGAAGCAAAGTGAGAGAAACGTGAAGCAATTTTGTAGATAAAGGGGAAATTTCCTCCACGAAGATTATCCAGGATAGAGTATAAAGATTTAAAAACGATATAGCAACAAAATTAAAACCCCGAGAGCGGGGGAGCGGAATGGTACCGTCAAAAATTTTAAACCTCGTCTACTATAAAAGTAAATATTCCAAAATTATGCGATGAGTGCTCAAGGGATTCCTTGAAGCAAGTAGGTGATTCCTGGATTTTTGTTTAACAAAATAGAGGTAGGTGGAACTGACCATGAATTAAAAGATTTTCCATGTAAGTAACGATGATATAGGTCATCACTAAATTTCCATGTTCTTCAAATATCTTCTCTTGTAATTTAGCTTTAATGTCATTTGCGGAATAGTAACCAAGAATATAGATGTTGATTCTCAGCAGAGCTGTATCAGGAATTGACATTTTCAAATTATAAGTACTAGATGTTAGTCATTAGCAACTTACAACAATTACCAACCATTTCACTTGAATAGTTCTGTCGAACAAACAGCACAGCTGCATTGACATAATTATTTTGCAACAACACTTTCGAGAACATCAAAGTCGTTTCATATTATTTTGAGTTCTTATTTCCAATTTTCATCTCCCAATACTTAGTAGTTTTAATGTTTATCTAGTCTCCAGGAGTTCAATGCACTCCTAACTTAGACTTAAGTTAAAATCTCTTCACAGAAGCTTACGAAGTATTAATTTTGTATATTCGATGTTGAAATTTTAATGCAGTCGAAGAGCACTTTGCCTGGAAAATGCAGTAAAAGTACTGTGAAGGAGCATTAATTTGTAGGCATATCCTACAGAAATGAAATATGTGTCTGAAGTTGTCTATATGATAGGAAGGTTATTCCTGAGAAAAATTAAAGGAATTTTTTATTATTAGTCACTTGTTAGTATATTTTATGACGATGCATTGTAATGCGAACCAAATTGGAAATTAGGATTAAAAAAAATATTTATATGACACGCTTTATTCGTTTATGAAGTTTTCTATAATTCAAAGAAGTATTATGCCAATGGGATTATTAAACCTTTCGTATCATTTTATGATCAAGCAGAAAGATAATCATAAATATTTTAATAGATGTGATGATAAAGTGAGGGAACCAAGCATTAAAGCCTACCAATTTGATGTTAATTAATGGAGGAGGCAATTATGTGAGTACTGTTGAAAGGAGATGACAAAGGCCAATTATTATTTCCAAACAAAAGCTGAAGGAAGAATAGGAGAGAGAGGAAAATCAAATAGATATGTCTGTTTATGTCTCAGGGCAGATGTCCAGTACTCTCAATGTCAGTACAATACTTTGAAATTTGTAGCTATTGCATATAAAGAGGTCACATCAAGGGAATATGTGTATTTCATTCTGAGGCTAAATATGTTGATGTTTGTATTGTTAGAATAAAAAATACGTAAAATACTGTGTTTACTTTTATGAACTTGTTTTCTATGATGATGTGCTACATGGTCTTCCTTTTACGATTGGATTGATGTCAGTAAGGGACATAAAACATCCATTGTTTAACTTCCTACAAGAAAATAATCACAGGGAGTCAGAAACTACCTCCTAAACTTTTATTATCTCTAACTGTTTGTTAGAGATTACAGTTCGGATTACTTGGCAAGTTACCATTATAGAGACTAATTTGATTTATTGCTAAGGTAATATCATTTAACTTCCGAAATAATTTACAATACAACTGTCCACTCAGCCGAATGATTCTCAAGCAGTGCCAGAAGATATTAAAATGTCCAAGATAAAAAGCAAACGATAGATAACAAGGAGATATAAAATAGTCTCATATTTATTAATACAAGCATGTGCAACTAAAGGTAGAAGATGCATTCTTATAAAAAAAAAAACATATGTCAACATCATAACACTCATCCAGCCCACGTTGTCCTCTCAGCAAATTTACGGGCTTTGGATTGCGGATGTGGATTCAAGTTTCTCTCTGACCATCCTTAAGTTTGCAGAGTGTTACTTGAATTCGTTAAGCCCGAGATGCAATCCTCTATATTTTTTTGCTTGAAAGAGTGACCACGAAGGGTAATCATCTATCAGAACTCAGGAGCATAAGCCAAAGTTTACCAGTTTAGCCAATAAAAGACATATTTCTTGAGCTGGTATTCGCCTATTATAGAAAGGACACGGCCAAACACTACCACGAATTATACTAGTTCAAAGAACGAGGCTTATAACAACTGCTTACGATTTTGAGTCAATAAACGGTTACATAAAAAAAAGTTGCTCTTAGAAATACTTAGAGAATATGATAAATATGGGACAAGTTGGTTCAATTCTCCCTGAAATTGAAAATTTGATGCCTTAAGCCTTCCCACTGCACATCCATTTTCTTCAATTATTAAGTCTATTTTTTGAAGAACTAGTGTAGCTTCCAATCTGCCAATCAATAGCATTTGTTCTTCTAAAGTTCTATTTAACAACAGCGCCTCAAATACCTTGTTCAATCATGGAAAAGGATATAATTCCCCACCCACGAAGAAATATTCTTACTTTAAAAGCATAATTATCACAAAATCTTCGATTGCATTTCTTGTTTGACCGCTTTCTTCTCTGTTTTCTTCAAGTATGTAGTTCTTCATTGTCGTCTATTTACATTCGTCATTTTACAAATCATTCTGTCTTCCTTTCTACTTTTTTTTCTTTAAAGTAGGCCTATTCACTTGATTTTGTCCCACAGGAATTTGGATTCTAGAAGTTACCATTAAGAAAATCTGAACATATAGCCACTTTTGTCTTCAGATTGACTTTTCAATACAAGGTAGAACATATATTGTTATTCATAAATTCCACTTGTCAGATATAACACCTGACACATAAATCGGAGATATCATTACTTGCAAAAGTATTGGAAGAAAATGAATAAAATCAATCTAAAGCGAAGTTTAATTTAATTATGCTAAAATACGATTTCAAGAGGCGTATCGTATTGATTTGTCCTTCGAATGCCCAGCAACCCAGGGGCAACTATTTTGCTGGGTATTTGTTACCTGCGTTTATCAAGTTGAAGGGAGGTCACTCATACGGAGGGCTTGTGAATCTGTGCGGTACTTGCACCTAAGGCCGAGCGCCATTATTAAAGACCATTGTTCACCGACCGTCTCTATTCTTTTTAATAATATTTGCTAACTGTAACGATCCCAAAATTGATTACAGAAACTATTTTTTTCTATACAATTATAATACAATACTACTTTTGAAGGACTTTTGACGCCTTCCTTCCTGTTACGAGGAAATAACTCCTCTTGAAGAGTCAATTCTTATCCAGTGAGTTTAATCATTAACGAACATTTGAAGTCACTAACTGAACGTTACGCAACCTAACAATAACTAACTGTCATAGTTTTGAACGATTCGAGGAAGTATCGAAATTCGAGTCTAATTTTCCGTGAGTTTCACGCATACAAAAATAACAGAAGGGAGGGAAGATTACACATACTAATATAGGAGAGAAAATAAGTACTTAAGAAGTCTAAATATAGTAATTTTCCTTTCCGAAATATATTTCTATCCCTAAAGAGACAAATATTTCCTTATATTTTCCTATTTGGTATAAGCAAAGAGGAAAGGATAAACGATAGAATGAAAACTGTAGAATATTTACATCATGCAGATAATCCATACGTTCTTCTTTCTTCGTGTTATTTCCGTAGATTCGTGAAAAATCGCAGTTAAGCTGTTGAGCAACAATGAGCAAACTTTGTTGTATTTTCTGAAAAAAAAATTCAAAATATTTTACTCGAATTAAAAAAAAAATATAAGTATGTAAAACGTTTAGAATATATTTTCAAATGAATATAAAAGAATCAAAAAATCAACTGTACGAGCATGCAGATATGTTGTGTATATTATATGGCCTAAAAAGTCGTCTCTTTTCCGATACCTTTTACGTCTGATATATAAAAACCTTAAAAGAAACATTCCCGGAATTGTATTTGAACATCTACGACGGTGGCACTCCAGCGCCAATTCGGGGTACGGCATTTAAAACTTGATTTTCTTTCGAAATAGAAATGTGTAAGAAGTGTTTAAGAAGTTATATACTAGTTATAGTTGGAGTCCGACAATCCACGTTTCGAATTGACGGAAGGTGATAAAATTCAAACTTGCTTTCTTTAGAAACTACAATTGTCCAAAATTACAACTATGTGCAAAATGATTGTACCATGTCTTTAGCAGACATTTCTTCTTTCAGAAACAGATAGATTAAAACATTGTATAAATTCGCTAACTAGCATGGATTTGCAGAATTTCCAAATATATTTATCTCAAAAATATTGGCCTGATAGGCAGGGAAAATATAAAATTAGAATGTTGTGTCGAAATATTCAGTCCAAAAAATCGCACCAGTTGCAAAGTTCCCTCGTTTTACCTTGGAAAGGATCATTTTTGGAACCCAACTGGAATGTTTAATTCTAATGCTCAAATCTTAGACATCATCTGAATCACTAGTGCCCGAATATATAAAATATAAACTTTCCTAACTTAAACTAGCTACTAATGCATATTTACTGCCACCTGTTAATAAATGAGTACACTACATGAACAGTCATATCTTGTATTTCAAATTTAGGTTGATAGCAATAAGTATATTGATTAATAAATTGTTTTGACTATAAACCAGTCTACGAATATTTTTTTTTAATTAGTAGGGTTTGTTCAAAACATATTTCAGTGGTTTTCATAGTTCTGCTTCATTACAAAATAAAGAATCATAAAACTATACTTTTAGCGAAAGAACTTGAAAAATAAACCTCTTTCAAAAAGTACTTAAAGGTAATAAGTAAACAATTGAAAGAAACTATTTACTAAAGCTAAGAAATTTCTTGATGTCACAACGTAAAAAATATTTCTTAAAATTGAGAAGAAATTTCTTATATGCGCACCAAGAATTTTTTCCTTAAAAATGAAATATCATTATTCTCATTTAATTTAACGTGAGAAGATGATGGTCTAAAAATAAAATTCATGATCTTATTTTCAAACTTGCATGTCTTGATATTTAATTTACAATAATGTTGGTTTTTAGTTGTATTGAATATGAATAACCATTCTCGTGTATAGGTTAAGTGAACCAGAAGATAAACCTCTTGCAAGGACACTGCTATGATTTTCACTTTGTGGGGGTGTAAGGATTCTATCGATTTTTGACCGTAACATTTTTAGGTTCGAGGGTTCGCTCGATACTTTTGGGCACTGATGTCTTGGCAGGTGAACCACGGTGGACCCCTCGTTTTCCCACAGGGATCGGGATAACGGAAAATAAAATATTCTTATCAGCAGTAGGAGTGTGTATTCATGATTGTGTTGGTAAACTGGCATCAATCAAGTTCACTTGCCACGGACCTCAGATTGCATCACGCCGCCACTGTCTCAGTGCAGAGATAAGAACTTTATTCTCAATTTTAATAAACCATTTTTACAGTGCTACTTGCTAATAAGACAATCTGTTTGTATAAGGTAGTTATTCTCAAACTTTTGACAGATTGAAGAATGTTGCTGTAGCGATTCAATTCTGGGTTTCAAGTAGTAGGCCCCGAAATTATTTTGATTGTATGGGCAAAATATTCAGTTATTTAATCATCTATTATGAAGTTTTTAAAATAGAAATAGAAATATTTAAAATAGACAAATTAATTAAAATAACCAAGATAGTTAAAATATTCAAACTTATTCATTCCAAATTACTAGTGTAATTGTGTTGGAAAAATTGAAATAAATCCAGTCGCCATGTTCGAGTATAAATTATCGGCTTTGTATATTAGTTATACGTGTACAAGGCAATGAAATTCATGACGTCAAACGAAATACTTATATCCACAGCAAAGCAAATAATTATACTCTTACGATGGGAACATGAACTTTCTTCCCCGATAATGAACGGAAATTCTACGAAAGCCTAGATCAGACAAGCACGTTGCGAACACGTTCTCAGCAGTATGGCAAGGACGAAATTTATTATATAAGACCTACCAGCCCTCACTTCGACCCTTATGTTTGTTTCCACGATTTTGAGTGTCAGCTACACTCCAGGCTCCTCCCGACGAAATTATTATGCAAGTTCGGGTTGTGTCAAGCCATACTTGGTCTACAGAGTCTGATTGATTAGAATATCTCTTCGTCCCATCTATCTCCTGCTATTCCAGGTGTGAATACGAGAAAATATTTTAAGTTGTATTTACTTGTGCAACTGACATAGTCTACATAGAAAAACATGATATTATTATATCTCTATACTATTTATTTTGAATTGAATAGCTGTTGCGTGTTCACTGATGTGTTCATCGCTGTTAAATATGGTTACACTAAAACGTAATTATTTAAATATCATTTCAAGTAATTTCAGACACATAGTCTCGATATACCGAAACTTCTGTTTTAGAGAAAAAAACACTCTAAAATAACTATCAGAGTTCATCCTTTATGTCCAAAATAAAAGCAGTAAATTTATCTTTGTTGAATGAAAAAACTAACAAGGACTTAATTAGACTTTTCGTTTGAAGTAGTTAATTTTTGTGAGATGTTGATAAAAAAACTATCATGAGGTAGTCTTTGTCATTTAGCTCTTGTTTCTCTTCATCATTACGTCCGTAGCCATCATTCGTCCGTCTTGTCATCTTTATATTTCGCTGAAAGGTTTATGTCATTGACCTCTCTCTAAAACAATACTGGATTGCTCGATATCATTAAAATTTTAATGAGTATATGTAACCAGGGAGCAGAGGGTTCATTTATCTCGATACTTCACTTCCACTCTGGTTCAGTTGGAACCAATTTCTTAAATTCTATCTAAGTTTTTGTTTATCAATGTGCGACACGCTTTTTAATTCATATTTTAATTCTTGCAAATAACGTGAGAATGATTTACAGTTATACGGTAAAAGTATGGAATGATATTATTTTATTCAACCTTTGTATATGCAAGCTAAAATGTTGGTATTCGTCATATTGTACATAAAGGGGGCTTCAAATGACGGCCCCCGGTCCGGATCTGGACCCAAAAGACCTTTCTCACGGACCTTCACGACTTGATTCGACATCAAGACTACAAAGAAAGAAAACTAATTGTATTAAAAGCACGGTATTCAGCAGAAACTGTATTAAATGCAGCACAAAAAATCCAGGAATGTGTATTATTACATTATTCTACGTACGATTTATGTTTCATGCTTAGTGCTCGACAGTTGACAGAGCGTACATTTGATTGAAATGAACCCTTCTCTGTTGCCCTTTCATCTTATTTCGAAGCTTTAAAAAAGCATAGACATGTAATGTGGATTCATGCTAACATAAGCCGTAGTCACATTTTCATGTTTTATTTATTGATTGATTTGTTTTCTAGATTATTTTCACTCCTGTTGGTGTGGGGTGATTAAAATACGTTGGCTACATTGATAATCGTACTGATATTACTACTATAACTACAGAAGCAACAGCTACAACAACAGCTATTACTAGTACTACTGCAAATTCTGCTACGTCTTGTCATGTTTAAATTCTTTGTCTTGTCAAATTAGGAAGATGTGCAAAGTTTTGTTGAGATATGTTGAATATTGTGGATTTGAAATATTTTGATAAACTCTCGTATATATGGGTCAAAATTTTGGTTTTGGACGTACTCTATGTTCTTCGTTTTATCAAACTAGTAAATTGTGCAAAATCCTATAGAGATATATTGAAAGTTGTGGATTTGAGATATTTTGACCAACCCCCGTATATATGGGTCAAAATTTTTGTATCGTGCGTATTCTATGCTCTTAGTTTTGTCAAATTAGTAAACTGTGCAAAGTTTGTTGTGATATATTGAAAATTGTGATTTTGCGATATTTTGAACATTTCTCGTATATATGGGTCATTTTGTCATTTTTTTGTTTCGGGCGTACTTTATGTTCTTCGTGTTTTGAAATTACTAATTGGGCAAAGTTTTGTTGAGATATGTTGAAAATTGTGGATTTGCTATATTTTTTACCAACCCTCGTATATATTAGTCAAATTTTGATTTCGGACGTATTCTATGTTCTTCGTCTTATCATATTAGGAAGATGTGCAAAGTTTTGTTGAGATATGTTGAATATTGTGGATTTGAAATATTTTGATAAACTCTCGTATATATGGGTCAAAATTCTTCTTTTGGGCGTTCTCTATGTTCTTCATCTTGTCAAATTACTAACTTGTGCAAAGTTTTGTTGAGATATGTTGACCATTGTGGATTTGAGATATCTTGACCAACCCCCGTATATATGGGTCAAAATTTTGGTTTCGTGCGTATTCTATGTTATTAGTGTTGTCAAATTAGTAAACTGTGCAAAGTTTGTTGTGATGTATTGAAAATTGTGATTTTGCGATATTTTGAACATTTCTCGTATATATGGATCATTTGGTCATTTTTTTTGTTTCGGGCGTACTTTATGTTCTTCGTCTTTTGAAATTACTAATTTGTGCGAAGTTTCGTTGAGATATGTTGAAAATTGTGGATTTGAGATATTTTGATCAACCCTCGTATATATGGGTCAAATGTTGATTTCGGACGTACTCTATTTTCTTTATCTTGTCAAATTACGAAGTTGTGCAGTTTTGTTGAGGTATGTTGAAAATTGTGAATTTGCGATATTTGGCCAACCCTCGTATATATTGGTCAAAATTTTTGTTTCGGACGTACTCTATGTTCCTCGTCTTGTCAAATTACTAAGTTGTGTGAAGTTTTGTTGAGATATGCTGAAAATTGTGGATTTGAGGTATTTTGATCAACCCTCGTATATATATGGGTCAAATTTTGATTTCGGGCGTACTCTATGTTACTCGTCTTGTCAAATTAAGGTGCAGTTTCGTTTGTGCGATTTTCGCATACGAAGATCGCAAGCAACTGCTGCACGCGCCACTGCATTGACACGTTGAATGGAAATCAGTGAAGCCGGTTTGTTTTGCGCGTCGGACGCATGGTGTCGCTAGCAACTGTTGCAACGACTCCTTCGGAGAGGAGTCAAGCTGCAGCTATCGCATGCGTTGTAGAGTGTTGAGCAGTTTTTATTCGTGTTTTCTTTGAATTTGGAACTATTTTGTGCCAAATATGAACTTCAGCAGAGATGAGAATGAAAAGCTACGTCAAGAATGCACGAAAATACTATAAAATTGTTGGTAAAATCCGAAATAAAGAGAATGCATAGACAGATGTAGTAAGTTTGGAGCTCAATAGATGGCAGCAGAGTACTACAGCAGCTTGAAGTAACAGTATTGTTTGATATTGAACGAAAGTTGAGTTTAATTTAAAATGCTGTTTATATTATTATTATAGTTGTTTGTAATCATGTCTAAAATTCTGAAACTGTAAAAATGTTGTTTACAGAAAGATCTTAAAACTTGTAATGCACGAAAAGTAAATCATATGACTGTATAGATATACTATGGCGTCGCGCACGCGCTAAATGCACAAAGGAAACTACACCACTACATGCTTCCGTTGCACGTATTCACTGAATGCGGTCATTGCATACGACCATCGCCTAAACGAAACTCCACCTTTACTAAGTTGTGCGAAGTCTTGTTGAGATATGTTGAAAATTGTGAATTTACCTTATTTTGACCAATTCTCGTATATATGGGTCAAAACCGTGATTTCGTATATAGTCTATCCCAGTTCAAAGGTTTTTGTTAGATAACCCATTATTATTAATAGGTTAACAACACTGAACCTCTTTAATCAGTTACAGGAAGATAAAGACAAAAAAATGTAATATGATGACATAATTCGAGCAGGAATTCCACTCGAACAGTTCGAGCGCTCGAAACCTATTCACGCTCGAAGTTGCTCGAAGTGGATTTTTTGCCATTTCTCCTACGTTTCGAGCATGACTGCGTCAGGCTTCGGATTTCGAGCGTTCAAAATCCGCTCGTTGCACAGCTCTAAACATGGCACAGTCATTCTTGAACCCAATAGGAACATAATGATGATGTTCCTGCTCCCCAGAAACTCCGTTGTCGGTGTTGTAAGTGCATGCCAAAAAATCTATCTCTTGACCCATAAAACGTAGATATATGCTTCAGGTGTCGCTCGAAAGGACTTAGCTAGAACTAGCTCATAGAACCTGGAGACTTCTTGATTGATGCAGTGGTTCAGTGTTGCAATCCTATCTTCTAAAAAGTAAATTGTTCAAATCGCTTCCATTCATTTGGACGAAACTGCGCCAAACTTGGTATAAATATTATTCGACACAATACAAAAACACTGAGAGGTCCTATGTTGCCAAGCAACCTACTTGCTAGCTTTGCCATACTATTTTCTATAACATTAACTTTGGTTTCAAATTGCTTTCATTATTTTAGTCATAGAAACCCCAACCTTGGCGTAAACAATGTTTGACACAATAGGAACATACTGCGGAAATTTCCGCTCCACAAGAACCCCGTTGCAAGTGTTGCCAGGACATTCCAAAAATATATCTCATGAACCATAAGGTGTAGAATTAAGTGTCGTTCGAAATGATTTAGCTAGACTAGCTCGGTCAAAGCGGTGCATGGAAAAAAATAAGAAACCGTGTGAACTTGCTTCCCGACTACTTCCATAAATAATTATTAATAGAGAAAAATAACTGCATCTTTAAGCGGAAAGGGGAATAATTGTATGTATATGGAAAGGTAAGTTTCGTAAGGAACTGGGGAAGGGGAACTTTGCTCTTGAATAATTAAATGTAAATTTCCTAATAGTTTAAATAAAGCGTTTCCTTACGGGGAAGGACGAAATTAAATTTAAAGCAATTGTATGAATATGTAAATGTAAGTTTCGTAAGGATTGCCCCCGATTACTGACACGAAATTTCCTTAACAGTTGAAGAGAAATGTTTCTATAATGGAAAAAGTGAAGTATAATAACTAACCATTGAGATTCCCTAGGAACGAAGTTGTCGGTGTTGCCAACCCATGCCCAAAATATGTATTCAGAAACCAAATTCTATCTAGGGACTGGTACCTTTACGATTGCTGGTAGAATTGTAACTCTAACTTCTTTCAATACTAGAACCAATTTCGATGGAACTTCTTACGCTTTGTAGGGAGCGTTCCTGTGAATGTTCTCTTGTTTTGTCCTTCAAATACATCAAGATAAAGATAGATAAAGACAATAATTCTTTCACTATAACAGTTGACTGGATACATCGACGACGAGATCTTTACCCTTATTCAACCCAGACGACTTCTCTGAAACCTTGTATTTCCATATAAGGAAGAATTTGATTACCAGTTAAATGTTTACATTAAACAATATGCCATGTCCAGTAATAAATTTTGTGACTGTAAATTGATTTAAGTTCGTATCGGCGGCCCATGGACCTGCTGAGCTAATTGAGATTTTTGGGTACTAGACAACATAGAATTTGAATTTAATCTTAAGGTTTTTAGGCAACTTCTGTTCATACCGCTAGGCAACCCATACTTAAGGTGAGATAGAGGGAGGAGAGGAAGTGAGGCAGGTCCTAATTTGTTGGCACCATCCCGGCATTTATCTAGTGGAAGAGAAAAAACTTAAAAATTTATCAGTTAGGATTAGCTGCTGCTGGGATTGTTTCCAGCACCTTCTGATTACTAAGGGAACGCTCTACCCAGTAAATTACAACCACTCGCTCATGAAATTAATATTTATAGCAACTCTAATATGCCTCATTGTTACAGTGGCCATATTTTCTGAGTCAAAGTTCGGAACAGATCTTACCGGAATCGAATGGACCCCATTCTTTATTTTTGAGTGGTTTGAGGTTCACCCCAATATAACGTTCTTATTCAGGCCATAAGTTTAACTTAAAAGTTGCGTTTTATTAACTTTGAAGAAAATAGCACTTTAATAATAACTTTAGAGCTTAAAAATCACCACATATAAATCGAAATTCATTAAATCTCATGCATTTTGAAAGGCATGTCCTCCTGCATCGTTGACACTGAAAGCAGGGACAAATCCCGTGTTTCTGGGGGGGTGGGGGTGATTTTCAACTGTGGAACTACCTAGGGTGGTGTTTGAAGTGTCATCAGGCTTTCGTTCAGAAAATTTGACCCGGGAGGGGAAGATTTTAGAGAGCCGGGAGGGCATTACTTGTACAATTAGCATTACAATAGTAGGATAAATAGTAAACTACAATTTTGCCGGGGGGCGGTACATACACTCCGGGGGTGCGGAGCTGCCTAAAAGAAAAACTGGTTGTCGTTGAAAAGGTCTCGGTAACACGGGTTCAAACCCGTATCATTCATCGGGATTGCACGGGCTGTTCCAGAGGTAGGGGGTCCCAGAGATAGAGGGGCAATTTATATCTTTGTAACTACTAGGGCTAGGAAGGTGATTGAGACGTCGTTGGAAAGGTCTCGGCAAGACGAGTTTAAACCTGTACCATTCATCCCGATTACTGGGTCGGACCGCGAGTTTCGGTGGGGGATATTTTCAACTTTGTAAGTACTAGGGTAGTTGATGTATCGTTGAAAAGGTCTCGGTGCAATTTTTCCAATGCTACACTTTGATCATATTAACAAGATCTTCGCTACTTAAGGTTGGCGGTAGCTTATGTGCACAGTGGCTTGACTGAACTCCCTTCACTTATTTTTATTGCTTTTAATAAGGTACCTCCGAAACATCACAAACAATGTTACGTGTCCGTGGCTGTGTGTCTGTTCTTATTCTGCGGCTTGCACAACAAGTGTTCGAAAAGAGAGTCTGGAAACTTGTGTAACATGTAATACTGCAGACATAACAGGCTACACGCAAGTAAGTTAATCTAAAATTGTGCATTTATATTGCATTAATACAGTTGGGAATTAAGAACTCCAAGTTATAGACGGTTATTTTAGAACTGCTATTTGAAGCATTAATTTAAAGACCTTGCGTTATTTAATTTGCTTGCGATTTGGGTGAGTAGTCAGTTGAAACACGTGTTATATTGCGTGGTTTCTTGTAAGGTACGGAAAATAGCACTAATGTCCATCCCTACTCCACCTGGCACTCGGCCAGTGTAGCCAACTAGATTTATATTATGGCATCAAAATTTTCCGGGTTTGACAATTTTTTTGGCCCACTTGCACTTTGAATTGGCACCTTAAATTTTGTGTGAAGTGTTATTTTGGTGCAATAGACTCGCACGAAAAATTTGAGGGTATGTTTCGGCATGACAATGTTGATGGTCTCTTTGTTAGAATTAAGATTTCAGTATGCACGGATTTGCTGCTTTTGGTTCACAGTACGTGAGATGAACTAAGTTTAGAGGGGAAAAATATTTATTATTTTGTCCGAAATATATTTTCTGTCTAACGTTATATTAAATCCCGCTTTATATTCTTGTATGTGAAATTTTGGCCTTATATCTGGTGTAGTAAAAAGTAATCCATTATTTTGCCAACAGATGGCTTCAGTGATCTGTATCTCGCGTTGTATAAGTCCGATCGGGTTCAACGAGATGGCGTTCAAACGATGAGATTGTGTACTACAAACACTGTTCAGATAGTTGTGATGAGTTGACTCAGTCTTGTGTGAGCGCGCGTCAAACTGGACACTAACAAAGAGAAAATACGCTATATTTTACAGTTTTTCTTCGATAAAGGCGAAAACGCAAGCCAGGCGGCTGCAAATGTGAATAGTGTTGATGGTCCTGATACTGTAACAGCCAATCACGCGCAATTTTGGTTTCGTCGATTCCGTGCCGGTAATTTTGACGTCAAAGATGTACCACGCACTGGAAGGCCAAGTGTCCAAAATGTCGATAAAATCATGGACATTGTCGCGTCCGACCGTCATGTAAGCACTGTTTCGATTGCCCAAGAGCACAAAAAACCGTGTGGAACCATTTGCATAAGGCTGGATACAAAAAGAAGCTTGATGTATGGGTGCCACACAAGTTAACGCAAAAAAACCTCATGGACCGAATTTCCATCTGCGAATCGCTGCTGAATCGCAACAAAAGCGACCCATTTCTGAAGCGGTTGGTGACTGGTGATGAAAAGTGGATCACTTACGACAATGTCACGCGAAAACGGTCGTGGTCGAAGCGCAGTGCGCCGGCGCAAACGGTGCCCAAGCCAGGATTGACGGCCAGGATGGTTTTGCTGTGTGTTTGGTGGGATTGGCAGGGAATTATCTACTATGAGCTGCTCCCCTACGGCCAAACTCTTAACTCGGAACTAAACAGTCAACAATTGGACCGTCTGAAGGCAGCAATCGCCCAGCTTTGGCCAATAGGAGAGGCATTGTTTTCCGCCAGGCCACACACATCGATAGTGACTCGCCAGAAGCTCCGGGAGCTTGGTTGGGAGGTTCTTATGCATCCACCTTATAGTCCGGACCTGGCACCGAGTAATTACCATTTGTTCCTGTCCATGGCGAACACGTTTGCTAGTGAAAAATTCGCTTCAATAGAGGCTTGTGAAAATCGACTGTCTCAATTTTTTGCCAATAGGGACAAGGGCTTCTATGAGAGAGGCATCATGATATTACCTTCCAAATGGCAACACGTAATCGAACAAAACGGCACATATGTGACCTAAATCGGATCATTTTAAGTATGGTAAGTCAAGCCTTCAATGTCATGCAAAAGTAATGGATTACTTTTTACTGCACCAGATATCTAATATATATTATTACAATGTTGATAAATTCATTATTTTGAAAAGGTCTTATAATATATAGGAAATATGTCCAAAAGTATCGGTATCGGCCTCTTCAGTATCGGTATCGGTACATCCCTAATCTAAGGCTCAGTCCGGGATACGGGAGGGGAAATGACTCGGGAAGGTGTCGGCCATCTACTCCCTTCCCGTTTTTAAGATACGCACTGCAGGTTGTGGCGGAAGGGACTATTTGGCGTAGAGTTACAGTTGTTGTTATGTGGAAGCGGGTAAGGCAGTGTTTAAATGGCGCTTGTTTGTGCATTACGAGCGTATCGCTGTGGAAATTTTGAACGGAAGTTCCATCAAGAACAAGGGTGTAAAGATTCATGACCGCATCAAACCTTACCTTACCTAACATCCACGTTCGTATGTTCACTACTGTAAGATAATTTACGAAAACTGCAAGGCAGTGTTTAAATGACGCGTGTTTGTGCATTAACGGAAGTTCCTTCAAGAACAAAGTGTGTGAAGATACATTACCTAACCTCCACGTTCGTATGTTCACTAATTTAAGATAAATTAAGAAAAATGAAAGGATGGAATTATTAATAATGAATATGAACATATGAAAATATGTTTTGTCAAGATACATTACTGCACAACACCAAACCTTACCTATCCTCCACGTTCGTATGGTCACTAATTTCAGATAATCTATGAAAAGTGCAAGGAAAAATTATTAATAATACATACGCCTCCCATGAACACGGGCTGCTTTGCCGGCAGTGTGTAATTTGGGAGATTTTGGTTTCCTCCGTCACTACTATAGAAATGCCTTTTTTTTTAGTTATAAGCGATGCTCATCACCCATGGCGGACGTGAAGGGAGTAGATGGCTGACCCCTCTCATGATTTAGGACTAATGGTTAGGTTAAATTTGGTTTGTTTGCATTCTAAACTGAATAATTAACTTCTAGGTTACGTAAGGGTAGATTAGTTTAGAGTATGTTAGGTTATGTTTGGTTCGGTAAGGTTCTTAATGTCCTTCACAGAGGGGGTTAGTCATGTACACTGTTGACTTAAAAACACACCATTATTATTATTCACTTTTAATGTTACCGACATTACTATTTCGCTCTCACTTAGAAACAACACCAAATTATATCAATTCATCCAGTGAATTTCTAAAAAAATGGTCCGTCACTACTATAGTTAACCCAAAAAAATTGCCGAATCTGACCTACCCAACTCCTCTTCGCTCGCTCGATATACTGTCCATATTTTTTGTGGCCAAATAGGTTACATTCATAACACGAAGGGCCTCAATTAGTTTTCTTCCGCATGGCGCCAAGTTCCTGCTCTACTTTGTATTTAAAGCCGCATCACTTTTTGGGTTGCTGGTTCTTGCTAAGTGTTTACAATTATTTGCAACGGAATGTGCGTTATAAAACCTATATATGACTCAATAGCTGGCGAAACCCAGAGTACAGAAAATAAACTATGGCCCTACAACATTGTGCATCATCCATTTCATCACTATCAATCCGGCCAGAGCCAAATGTTCCGTAAATGCCTTACAAAAAAATCACGTTAGTGCCGATGTATACTATGTATGAAGAAAGTTTTTTTCTGCTTCAAATTTCACGTTTGTATGAAACGTCTCAACTCGAAAAACTATAATTTTACAGGAGGAAAGGAAGTGACATTTTACTTAAGGGGCTTATGGAGGGACGTTTTACTGTATACTATTTACAGGCCATACATTTGTGATTTGTGACATTTTTGTCATACGAGAAGAATAGTTCCTTAATGATTTGAGCATAAAAATAACGAAAATTGAAATGTGTTTGCCTGTAACACTTATTTTGCAAACGTGCGAAATGTACTAAAAAAAATATTATAATTTTAAAGTGGTATAACATACACTACAAAAAATCATTCTTACCTTTGTTCTGACATCTTCTGGAACGTTACGCGTTTCTAGGAAAAACATTAATTCATGCACATCCATAACGGTTTCTTCTTTCTTGGCACAAGGAGATTAAAATCCGAATATCCGCAGTCAGTCGTCTTCCATCCTCTTGACATCTTTCTTTTACAGAAACATGGCGGTAGGCAAGGGGCCACAAACACCTGTCTATTACCCATGATGCATTGTGAACCAATCAAACAGGATGAGAAATCGCTCTTTCGACGGAGTAAAATCGGTCTCATCGGTAGAACGATCGGTTTTCCATCTAAAAGAGCTATTTGCTTTCATCCAATGCGAGAGCGATTTGTCAAAATAGCTTTTTTCGATCGAAATTCGATACTTTGCGATGGAAAAACCTTTTCATCGAAAAAAGAGTGAAAAATTCAGCTCTTCCGAATTTAGTGTGTAGGACGACATTTTCATGCGATGGAAGGCAATAGCAAATCAGCATCGGTTCACCTAGCTCTAGGACCTTCAGGTCAAGATCTGCCACCGGCAGAATAAACATCATCATCACCATTGATCTTAATAATTTAACAAGTCTTTTCAACAGCAG
The DNA here is from genome assembly GCA_022664845.1 of Lepisma saccharinum. Lineage (NCBI taxonomy): Eukaryota > Metazoa > Arthropoda > Insecta > Zygentoma > Lepismatidae > Lepisma > Lepisma saccharinum. Next base: position 24,623 of record JAGDQP010003015.1, read on the forward strand.
ATTACTTACCGACCCGCCGTAGCTCAGTGGTAGAACGTTGGTATAGCATTCGGGAGGTCATGGGTTCGATTCCAGCAGCCGACCATCCTGACTGAGGTTTTTCCAGGATTTTTTGCTCAGGCACACCAGACAAATAAAGGGATGGCATCTTCAACATAGGCCCTGGCCGACATCTTCCCGAATCCTTTCCCCTCACCTATCTCGGCCTGAGACTTAGGTGCCTAATGGCCGTAAATAAAATTCAGCAACACATTATGGGCTTAGAACTATTTAAACTTTAAATAGACAGATATAATTATCATTTTTTTCTACACGAATAGAACAACTTTATTTTCAATAGACCTAAATGCAAACGATCCAGTATTTCTAAATGTAAGAATACTTATTTTTATGGATATTTCTCTTTGGCATTGAGGGACTGTTTCATCACTATGGATCTAACATGATAAAACACCTTCGCATCAAATAATTCTAATCAAAGATGTGTGTTTTCTTTTATATTTGTAGCAGACATAAACTACACGAAAGAGCGCCTTGCATAATGAAATAGTTTTCACGGAATAATTTTAATGAAACGATACATTACTTCCTTTCTTATGTCTCTCAGTACAACCATAAGCTGCACCGGAGATCGGCATTTTCTTCTCAAATGCAAAAAAACAACAAAAAAAAAAAAAACTATAACAAACAACGCCAAAGAGCGAAGCAAAGCAGCTATATGATAGCAGCTCACAGTACGTGTTGTTACCAAATAAACATACTCTCGCTCAACTTTCAAGTAGCGCCGCGTTACCAGCGACAATACTGACTCTAGTGGAGGTTTTATAGCTCTATGACTTCCCTATGTACTGAATTTTTTCCCATTTCTATTAAAGTGCGTTATCAAAATTGGGGCAGCAAACATTTGATCAGAATTATACGTTTCGTTACGATAAGAAAACTTTTTCTCTTTCTGCGCATGTGCGATCATCACGCTGGAAATGAAATTCAGGATTTTCAGTACCATGAAATCCTCTACATGTTTTCTTCGAGATTACTATAAATACTAACATATATCTGAAACATTACTGGATATATTGAGACACTTCCGCAAACTTTTTAACATTGCACTTGGCGAATTATTTAAAATAACCAAACGATTTCTTGCATATATTGTATAATAGATGTCTTAGAAGGTCGGATGAATTTAATTAAAAAGCTTACAATGAATTTTAAGTAGGTGTATTTTAAGTTAATTCCTGAGATTGTAGTAACTTTGTATCTAATTTAAAGTATTTGTATCAGTAATTACCTTCGAAACATCTCCAAACATTTCCAACAAATTCAAAATTAAGTGCGTGAATAATCCAACCCAATGTTTAGTTGAACAAGAAACTAAGCAAAATAGATTCAAAAGCTCCAGTTCTCCAAAAGCGGTTTTCAAAGGTGAATAACAGGGCCCGTTTCCAAATTAGACAACTTTTATGTTAGCTACGTAACCAATCTAACACGGGACTTTGAATTGAATTGAATTGAAATGGTCTTTATTGAAGCGGGCGAGGTTCAGCCTATGGCTGCTCTGCCACCTAACCCTTGTCAAAATAAGCGTATGGTTACAATATTACAATAAGAAAAAAAAAAGAAAGAATAGTGCACATTAGCCACTAGTAAGGGTAATACAACAATAATAGAATTACATGAAATATACAATGTTAGTAATATAAGGGAAATACAATACAAAAAAAAGAATGATAAAAGAATAATGCACAATAATGATAATAATAATAGTAATAATAATAAACAATCCTATATACTAAATGCACTCACACACACACACACACACACACACACACACACACACACACACACACACACACAGATACAGACACCAAACACACACATTTTTTTTATTGGTGTCAACAGTTACATATCTACGAGGAAAAAAAAGCCGTTACAAATATATAATGATTCTAATTACCCAATACCAATGAGTGAAATTGTCAGGTTGGGTCATAAGAGTTCGAGCTTAGTAATTGCTTCCGATGGAGGAAATGTTTGACCATATTTTTGAAAGCACTGTAGGTGGTAGAATTTGTAATACTGATTGGCACAGAGTTCCATGTTCTTGCTGCTGAAACAGAAAATGAACCAGCTGTTTTGCAGAGTCTGAAACGGGGGACATTAAGGGCGTTACTATTACGTGTTGTGTAGTGATGAACAGTTCTACGAGGGTTAAGTTTATTTGTTAGGTAGGGGGGAGATTTATTTTTTTAAAGTTTAAATATTAAACAACAATAGTGCAAGTTACGTCTCCTTGACATAGTAAGCATATTTTCATTATTCAATTTTGGTAGTACATGTTCCGATCTATGAAATCCAAGGCTAAATCTTACGCAGGCATTTTGTATTTTTTGTATAGATATTGCCTTACTCAAGGTTAAGCCCGGGCCGTAGACTACATCACAGTAATCGAAAAGAGATAGAATAAGGTTACGGACAAGATAGAATTTAGTCTCTTTCGTGAAGTATTCGCGTAGTTTATAAAGATACCGCAGGGTTGACAGAGCTTTTGTACACTGGGTGGAAACATGAGAGTTCCATGTAAGATTTTCGTCTATCTGGACTCCTAGATTTCTGACCACCTTGGGATGTGGAATATTTACGTTCATTATGTTCACTTTAATTTCATCCGGAAATATATTCTTCAGGTTATTTTTTGTTCCTATGATCGTGAATGTACATTTTTGTGGGTTAACTAGTAACCCATTACCGACGCACCAATCATTGATAGCTTTGAGATCTTTATTAAGAAGTGTCACTTTGGTATTTAATAGACTGGGTGGAGACGAGATAAATAATTGTGTATCATCCCCATAAGAATGGACTTGAGAATGCTTCAATGTAAGAGGTAGGTCAGAAGAGTATATTGAAAAAAGTAAAGGACCTAATATAGAACCTTGTGGCACACCATTATTAATTTTAGCTGGTTCAGATAGTACCAGTGCCGAATTTTGTAACATAACTCTTTGTTCTCTGT